>MJUT01032261.1:39684-50072 GCA_002080005.1 Gigantidas platifrons
TTTTGCCATACTCAATTGTCTCTCTAATATCCTATACTCGATGGTGTTTTCATCCTGAAGTACATTCCCCAGGAATGTCAATATAAGTTTATCTATTACTGCTTCCATGGGCTCTATTCCAAGTAGAATATAAGCGGCAATATTTGCTGTACGGTGTGGAAGTCCCTGTATTTGTTTACAAATTTTTAATTGCAGTTTTTCTAGTTTTGTCACATCTGTTTGGGTATAGTTCATTACCTCAATTCCATATAATATTCGTGGAATAACTTAGGTTTTCCATATTTTTGTAGCTACTAGTGGTGACATACCTCTCTTTGCATGTAGTCCTGAGCCAAGCAATGCATAAACGGTTTTTCTTCCTGCTTTTAGGCGATCATCTACATTTATATTATTTTTGCTGTTTCTCATTATGCCTAGATGTTTGGTTTCTGCTTTTTGTGTAATTTCCTCATTTCCCAGGAATACAGATGTTACATTACGGTACTTGATTTTGTAAGTGGGACAAGATCTGACTTTGTCGGGTTTATCTTGACTAAATCTCGGTTTGTGATATCATATACAATATCTAAAAGTGCCTGTGTTTCTCGTTTTGTTGCTAAAATGGCAATATCATCAGCACAAGTAGGGGCCATTAGTGGTATATTTCCAATTTTTGCTCCCATGTTTGATCGTTCCATAGCATTTAGTATATTATTGTTATATCTCTTATATAATATGGTGGAAAGTTTGGCACCTTGTCTTATACCTTGTTTGACTTCTATACTTTCTGAAAGAGTATTTTCCCATTTCACTTTAACTGTCATGTTTTTGTACATATTACGTAGTAGTATCCAGGTAGCTCCACATATGCCATCATGATATAGTTTGTTAAATAATAGTTCATGATCCAATTTATCAAACGCTTTCTGTGCATCTAGAGTAAGTAATAATAATTCCTCCATGATTTTCTTGTAGTGGTCGGCTGCTTGCGTTACCATAAAAGCAATGTTTAACGAAGATGTCTTTTCTGTAAACCCTCGTTGAAGTTTGTTTTGTGTTGGCAGGATTTTTGGTTCTATTCTGTCTTTTAATAAGCTTTCTAAAATCGTGGAAAATGAATTTGTTACTGTAATTCCCCTATAATGTTCTGGATATAGTTTGTCTTTATTTGGTTTTAAAACAGGGGTTACAATTCCACTTTTGAGTTTATCAGGGACATCCATATCACTAAATATTTGGTTTAAAATGTTAATTATATATGGTACAGTTTCCCCTGGACAATGTTTGAAATGTTCAGCACATATACCGTTTTCGTCGGCAGCCTTTCCTGATTTCATTTTCTTGATAGCTATTTTAACTTCTTCAGATGTTGCTACCTCTATGGGTGTTGTATTTTCCCTTTCCTTTTCCATTAGTTCTATAATTTGGTTTTGTATAACAACAAGTTTGTGTTTGTGTTTTTCCATATCAAAACTATTGTCTCTACTAAAGGTATATAAATTTGAAAAATAGTCTTTCCAACAAATTTTCTCTTGTTCTTCAATCATGGTGTCTTTAAAGATCATTACATAAGTTTCGGATTTATCATTTCCTCTCTGTGCTCGGATTAACTGGTGGAATAGTTTATTGTCATTTTGTGAAGATTTCATGATTTTCTCAGTGAACTTTTCTTTTTGCGAAGCATGTGCTCGTCTTTGTGCACCTCGTAGTTCTCTTTTTGCTTTTACCATTTCATTTTTCAGTGTAGGGTTTTGTCTATCTTGCTTCCATTCACCAAATTTCTCTTTAGAATTTTTTTAGGCTTCACTTATTTCAGTGTTCCAAATCCCTTTTCCAGCTGCTTTTATGGCTATTTCTTTCCTATAGTTTGGTATTGATGACTTCCCTGCATGGTGGAATATATTTTCAAGCTTATCTATTGCCTGCGTTGCTGTTTGCACAGTAGTTACATCTATCTCGGCCAGTTTTTCTACAATTATCTCTTGGTAAATTTGTTTATCACATTTTGTCCAGTTTGGTCTTGTTACTATCTTTTTAATTTTTCGTCATTTCCTGATCACTGTTCCTTTGATTTCAGCAATAACAAGAGTGTGGTCTGATACATTAAGTGGTTCCATATCCATAATATGTACTATATATTGAATTTTTTTGTCTGCAGTTTTATGCATGAAATAATCTATCTGTGAGGATGATATTTTGTTATGGTTGTAGAACGTTTCCTTCTTAGGATAGTTGTCAGATAGTTTCATCTGGTTATCATTCATAAACTGTTTAAGGGATCTGTCTCTTACTCTATTGTCTCTGTGTAAAGGAGCATTAAAATCACTACACAATAAAATCTGGTATTCCTGTTGAAATTTGTCAATGATTTCCTCTAGTTGGGCAAGGTTATCTTTAAAGTTTTCATCACTATTACTATTTTCTGATGGCATGTAGACATTTATAAGACAAAGAGGGTTTTCAATCATATTTATTGTAATGACGTTAATCCTTTCATTTCCATCATGTCGTCGTTTTACAGCATAATCTAATTCTTTTTTCCAGTAGATAGCTACTCCACCATAACCCCTATTGCATACTATATTGTCCGTATCAATGTTGTCGTCAACTGATTTTGATATAACTTCATGTGAACTGCAAACTGTCTGTAATAGTTGTTTTTCATACGAGTAAAGCCAGTGCTCTTGAAGGCATAGTATATAACACTTTCTTAATGATTGCTTCAAATATAGTTCATTTGATTTTGCATTTTGGATATTCAATGTCCCTATAACGATTTTCTTTTCTTGTGAAAAGTGTTTGTTGTTGATCGGCCATGTCCTAAAAAACACTCACTATTTTGACCATTGCCATTGTTTTCAGTTTGGTTCATTAGATTGTCATTTAAATCCGATTTTCTACGATCATGTTGTACATTGATGTCTTTTTGATGTTCTAGGTTTTTACATGTTTCGTCTCTTGCAGCATCTTTCCTACTTTCATGTATAGTCCTCATTTTCACTTTATTCGGACATGTGCCTGTTGTTTTTTGCTGATATCTCTCATTTTGTATTATGGAATGTTTATTGTTTGTAGTTGTTTTTGTTGACTAGTTTGTTGTGCACTACTTTGATGTTGAACAACTTGTGGGATATTATGATATCGATTTAAAGGCTGTTGATCTCGAGTTGAATGTTTTTCTCGAGTCGGTTGTTGAGTTTGTATCAGCCCTTGAACGGGAGTACTTTGATGCACCTTGGTTGCTTCCTGCAGTTGAGTTGAATGCTGTAATTGAATGGGTTGGTGTATTTGAGCTGGATGTTGCATGTGTATATGCATTCGCTGTTGCACTTGCGTTGGTTGTTGTCTCACAAATGTACTATGTTGTGGTGCATGTATTTGACCTGGTGGTTGAAATCTCATTTGTTGACCTACATGTATATGATTATATGGTTGTCTATAGGCTGGTACAACAGTTGGATAGTAACCTGGGTTATTTAGGGTATGTTCATGAATGTCCATTTGGTATTGTTGTGAACCAAATACATTATGGTACGCCGGCGGTTGTGCTAGCCGCATTCCTGGTGGTTCAGTTGATGTTTGTCCAGTTTCATGATTATTTGAATATGGTTCTGTATATTTATTTCTTGTGTGCCATTTCATCATATTGATTTCTGATCGCAATTCTCTTACTTCCATTTCGTGTTTGAGATTAAGTTCTTGCATGGCCATTTTATGTTGGAATTCTATATTCATGGTTGTCAACCTATTAGTGATTGAGTCTTCTATTTCTTTCATTCTCTGTTTCAAATCATCAATTGACGAGTAGTGTATATTTTGAATTTCCTCTTTTCTTGTATTAGTATTGTCTTGCCGCCATTTTCGATGTATTAAGTCAATGGTATTTTCATATTCTCTATTCTGTTCTTCTAGTATAATAATCCTTGCCTTACATGCAGCTACATTTTTTGTAGTTATTGGTCATGTTCAAGTTTTTCTTTCTTTTTATGTTGTTTCAGTTTTTGTTTTTCCACTAATCTTGGGCTATGCATTTTCTCAATTATCGGTGTTTCTAGTTCACATTTCTTCAGTTCTGTCTCATTCTGGTTATGGCAGATATTGACTGCGTCATTTTGCACAGTGGTTTTAATTTCAGTCTGTTCTTTTGGTTGTATCTTGGGACTTTGATTCAAGATATAATGATGTTCTTGATTATTGTCAATTTGTATTGATTTTAGTTCAGTCTGAACTCTGATCATATGATTGTATCCTAGAGCTATTGTTTGTAGTATTCGTACCTTCTCTATCACTTTCTAGTTCATATTGTATGAACTCATCATCTAGTATTTGACAAGGTGGACAACTATACGTCAGGCGGCTATTATTCAATTGCTCATTAAACTGTTCTTGTGTGAGGCTCGAACATAATTTATGAATCCACATATAGCACACTGAACATTCTATACAAACTTGTTCAGTAATTTCATTTAAACATATCGGACAGCATAGAGAATCTTTTTTGTGTTCATCTACTTTGTCTTGTTCATCATGCTGGTGTTCTTTGACACATATTTCTTTGTTTATGTTTTTGATAATGCTCTTACATAGTTCTTTCCTATGTAGCTCTAAGGTATTGATATCATTTTCATTATCATTCTGATTACAACTGATTCTTTGTTGTTTGTTATGAGATTGTCTTTTGTCCAATTTTGCCTTTGTTTTATTCTCAATATCTAGTGCTTTCTCATTTCCAGCATGGTAATTATTCTCATCCTGGGTACTTAAGATTGCTTCGCATAATTCTTTTAAACGACTATTTAGTTGGCCAACCCCAGTGATATCGACTGATTTTATAATTTCAGGCATGTCTTCAGATATAAACATTTGATATTGGCGACCATTTACATCCATCGTACTTGTGGTGTTAAACATATTTATTCTGTATAACTGTCTGCCATGTCCACATCTACTGCTATCACTTTTTGGTTTAATTGACAATGACTCTTCTGTTGTTGCTTTTTCAATTGATGCATTATTTGTTCTACTAGTTTTACTAGTCTTTTGACATATTTTACCTGGATGATTTTGGTAATATGTGTATATTGCCTGCTTATAGATTTCATATGTAGCAGGGGTAAAAGTCATTACTATCGTTCCTCTTTTTAACTCAATATTAATATCATGATCCCTTTCCGTGGCCTCTATCTTTTTGAGCATTGCTTTTCTTTCATTAAGTTCATATGACATAGGCATTTCATATTTGGTTGGTGTAAAAACCTCTTTAGGTGTTATTAACTTATTATTCTGTTTGTTTTCCTAAGCGCCAAGGAGGCGGCCATGTTTTAATTTTCCACTTCCGGTTGAGAATTTCTAAAAACGTGCTAAAAGTTATTTTTATATACACAGTCTGACGGATTTTCTATATATAGCTTAAGATATAAAATCAATAAAACTCAAACAATACGATAAAACACAAGTAAAAATATCTATGCCGTAAAATTGTTCATGTTAAAATCATTCAGCCATGACCATTTACTAAAACGTAAAAATATTGTTTTTATGATGACACATGAAATTAAAACTGGAGAATAAGAGCTTATGTGTGGTGTATAATGTGTGCCTGTACAGTTTTACCCAATTTAGTGCAGATAAAAAGAATAAATATAAAAATGTTGGGAGTGCTTATGATTTTGCTCCTACCACTGCAGCCTCATTCTCGTGACACAGAAAGAGACAGTAATGAATCATAGACATCACTCTTACCATTCTATCAGTGACATTAATATATATTTTGTTAATGGTGTATCTCTTAACTATGTCTTGTGATTAAAGTGGTACTTTTCAATCAAAAGTTACATTTATTTCTCTGAGACTGGGATCACAATGATGTCTATATTTACATGATATGTCTCTTTCTACACTGTTCATTGTTTGACAGTTCAGATTTATTTTAGTCTTCACTGAATTCATAATTTCATATATGAAATTGATTTAATTCCAGAATCTAGTCATTTGTCAGAATTTTAAAGAAGACTACATGTAAAACAAGTCAATGTACTAAGTACTGAGCATTTTTTATAAGTCTATGTATTTGCATTTTTCTGAAAAATGTTCATTGTTTCTAGTCTGATTAAAAATGTTGATTGTTTCTAGTCTAACCACAGGGGCTCGCAGTTATATTTTCACATCACCAGGTTAACTGCGGAACCGTAGCCCTTATGGTCCTTGGGAATTTTTCTGATAATTGCGGACCATAGGGCTACGGATTTCACCCTATCAAAAACTTTCGAAAATGCGCAGTGAAAATTTTGCGCACCTTTTTTGCAAATTATAGTCATGAAATCGGGTCCGAGAACGATCAAACATATATATGTATCGTTTCATTAGATATTTATCTACATTCTTCTATACTTACTTACCTCACGTGATAAATAAAATAGGGTTATAATTGGAAACATCAAGTGACCTCAGAACGAGACTACCGGAGTAGCAAGATGGCCGACGTCAAGTAGGCGGAACTTGTCACAAATGAGACATTTGTTATAATAATGAACTGGAAGTGATTATTAATAGGTAAGTAAGTATAGAAGAATGTAGATAAATATCTAACGAAACGATACATATATGTTTGATCGTTCTTGGACCCGATTTCATGACAATAATTTGCAAAAAAGGTGCGCAAAATTTTCACCGAGCATTTTCGAAAGTTTTTGATAGGGTGAAATCCGTAGCCTTATGGTCCACAAATATCAGAAAAACTGCCCAAGGACCATAAGGGCTACGGTTCTGCAGCTATTCACCAGGTATGTGTTAAAAAGAAGAAGGGAGGACACTTTTTTGGGGGCCAAAAGTGAAAGTAGAGTTTCTGCACCTTTTTCGCTTCAAAAACGGTTTAGTCTTTGTTCTTCCCATAGAATTAATGCAAATATCGATGTTTTTTGCTTCTTGACTGGTTTACAGTGGAATAACACTCTTTTTTAAATTCCAAGCGGTGCGGACAACTTCTTATCATACTCAATTCCAGTTTCTACGGACTTAATAATATTGATAGAAATAAAAAATCCAAATATAAATAAAAAAAGTAGGAAAAAAGACAACTTAAATCTCTTGCATTATGATATATTTTTTCCTTGTCTCAATCAATCTGGAAATATAGGAAGACAACTTTTAAGAATATCTTTTGACAAGATTGAGTAAATAATTTCCCGCAAAAATGCAAGTTTAAATCCTTCAACCAATGAAAACTCACCTTAATATTTAGTCCGTATCAACCGGAATTGAGTATGATAAGAAGTTGTCCACACCGCTTGGAATTTAAGAACGAGTGTTATTCCACTATAAACCAGTCAATCAACAAAAAACAACGATATTTGCATTAATTTTATGGGAAGAACAAAGACTAAACTGTTTTTGAAGCGAAAAAAGGTGCAGAAACTCTACTTTCACTTTTGGCCCCCCCCTAAAAAAGCGTCCTCCCTTCTTCTTTTTAATACATGCCTAGTGATGTGAAAATATAACTGCGAGCCCCTGTGAGTCTAACATAGTAAATTCCTCTGAAATATTCTAAATATTCTAGATGTACATTGTAGTCACTTTTTATAGTCGACTTTTGCTTGTAGAAGAAAACAAAGTTAATCTGACAAATAAAAGACATCAATGTTACAGTATTGTTAATCTGCAGTCTACAAAAAAATATATGTTCTGGTAGTCAGTCCAAAAAAAAAAAAAAAGCCTACCTACCTACCTACTATAAAAGTCGGGGTAGGTGAAAGGGGAAACAAACATTTTTTTAATTGCTGCCTTACATTTTATTTTTTAATGTGACATATGCATTCAAATAAAATATGCTGTTGTCAGTTCTAATGACACAATTTACTGTCTCAAATATTTCTAACTGTGATGTACTGTTCAATATAGTAATATGAGTATGCATGGCCTATAGAGAGGACGTTAGTATTTGAAATTAAGTGATACTAAAACTACCTTTATATACCTAATATGTTTATCATTAAACACTGTCATGTGGAATTTAGAGTACCCTTTACACTGTATTAGTTATTATAATATTTAATATGGGAGCGAAGCTCCCAGGAGCGGAGATCGCTAGGCAAACAAGGGTTAGGGTCCACTACGAAGTTATGCGAGTGCCAATGGCACGATAGTTCGTACAAAAACTGTTCATGCCATGGGTGAGGATCTATTCTTAACAGTTAATTCTATACTATCAAAGAGGAAGGTCGCTAGGCAAAGAGGAAGGTCGACTGACGTCACCCAGCTTGCTTATGACGTCACTGAGAAGTTTGAAAATACCATATATCGATAGATAAATGAAAAAGCTCAAAGTTACGAAATGGTATGAATGGTTACGAAGTTGTGAAGTTACGAAACCATTTGGGTATGAAGTTACAAAGTTACGAGACAGTAACGCCACCTAGCGGGATACAATATAATGCAATGGTCCATCAACGACAATCATATTGCCAGTTTTATTTATATGCAATCAGCAAATTTGACATAATTGCCAAATAGATATATATATTATTTTAATCTATTGAATAAAATACAATATTTTATTTTTTTAAAGAAAACAAAGTTGCCGTGATTATTATTTTTTTATGACAGTAGATACTTTCGTATTTAAGCTGGCTTATACATCCGGGTTTAAATGGCGCCCCAACATTTAAGTCTCGTGATTAGTATAGAGGAGTAATACCACTAAAGAATTTTCCATAGCCTTCTATGTTAAATAAAATCTTTTTGAGCTTTTGTACAGGATTCATCTTAAGTGTAATCTAAGCGACACCCATATCTCATGGAAGGGGTACCTAATTGGAAACTTAACTCTGAAAATCAACATACATTTAATGGCATATAAGAAAAAATAGACCGTCCGAAGATGTCTACCGTCAACAATCCTACTTTCACTTTCGATTTAACACAAATTCAAGTGGTTTCCTTCCAATGCAACCATTTTTTTATTTTAAACAACAAGGACATCAAATATGGGCTAAACATTCTCCTAAAATCTGGAGGTTTCTGCTGACATTCAGTATTTTGCAGTATCTAATAGGGTTTATTTTTTATCCAACAATGTAGGAATTCATTTTGTGTTTACATACTACTTTCCGACTGGTACCCATGTTTAGTGGTATTACACCTAGATGCGAGACCGACGCGAGAAATGGAGCATCAGTATGTGGGTCTACAGTAATGAGGACTAATGTCCTCTATTAAACATTTTTTCTGCTTCTGGTTAGATTTGAACAAACTTCTTCTAGCCTGTAACTAGATGTAATACTTTATACAACGGAAGGGCTTCAACCTATTAAACATTTTTTTCTGCTTCTGGTTAAACTTGAACTAACATCTTCTAGCTTGTAACTAGATGTAATACTTTGTTTATACCACATAAGCTCTTCAACCCATAAAAAAAAATTCTACTTCTGGTTAGACTTGAACTAACATCTTCTAGCTTGTAAACTAGATGTAATACTTTATACAACAGAAGCTCTTCAACCTATAAACATTTTTCCTGCTTCTGGTTAAACTTGAACTAACATCTTCTAGCTTGTAACTAGATGTAATACTTTACACAACAGAAGCTGTTCAACCTATTAAACATTTTTTTCTGCTTCTGGTTAAACTTGAACTAACATCTTCTAGCTTCCAGCATCGACATTTCCGCTAGTCCGATCGCCCGAGGTGACTAAAACTGGCTGGGGACGACTTAAATTTTCGGGTCCCTGTAAAGTGAGAAACGAAACACAGCGAAACAAAATAAAACGAAACACAACGAAACAAAACGAAACGAAACACAACAAAACAAAACGAAATCTGTAAACTGAGAAACGAAATGAAACAGAATATGTAAACTGAGAAACGAAACGGAACTAAACGAAACTAGTTCATTCAATGAATTAAAAAAAAAAAATCGTTCCTCGACGTATGCGTCCGTTTATACTATATGTTCGAGTATATCTAAGAAACTTTATTTGTAATCGAAGATGTATTTTACACTTGCGCTATATATTTCATTTGACAAAAGTCGTGTACATTCCCAAATTAAAATAAACATTGCCCGATACCTTATAAATGTATAATCAACCAATTCAATTTTATCATGATAGATGGACATATTAAAATATTAATTTAGCATTGCAAATTGATGATTTATTTGATTTTTGGTGTTTAATGCCACTTTCAACAATATTTCAGCTATATCATGGCGACCAGTTTTAGTGGTGGAGGAAGCCCGAGTACCCGGAGAGAACCACCGACCATGGGCAAGCAACTGGTAAACTTTATCACTTGCGGTTGCGAGTTGAGTGCACCTTTTTTGTAATTTACAAAGCCGGGAGTGAACCCACGCCGTATTGGTGATAGGCTTGTATGAGTTGTTAGATCCAGCGACCTAACTCATTGAGCCACCC
>MJUT01032261.1:58561-69009 GCA_002080005.1 Gigantidas platifrons
TGAAATTTTTGTAAAATTAAAAATTTTGAAATTTTGAATTTTTTTGAAATTTTTCTTGTTAATGGTATTTTTTGATTTTCTATGATGAGTAATGCATCTATTGGCCATGTGACCATAAACATTTATGGTGACAATTTTAAAAATCCATAACTGTGAAGTAAATTCCACAATTTATAAAACTTTGTTTTTGAGTTGTTGAATTAAATTTTTGTTATAAATGGTATTTTTTGATTTTCTACAGGCTAAATCTTTTTAGTTGAAAATATATGATAAATAGATTATAACATGGCATTTTCCATATCGGCCCTGGTATCAACCCTTAAAACTCATATCGGCCCTCAGTCTCAGGCTGATACCAGGGCCGATATGGAAAATGCCATGTAATAAGTATATGTTATCTGGATGTGAATTGATTGATACATAAAATATCAGCCTGTCGAGCCAGAATATGAAGTTTGTTGGCGAGTGAGCAAAGCGAACGAGTCACAAACTTCATATTCTGTCGAGCAGGCTGATATTTTTCAGTATCAATCATATTCACATTCAGATGACATATTTATCATCCTTAAATCAAACATAAACACGGATACATCTATATTTATATTTTCGCGGGAAAGATTACATGATTCAAAATACGCTTCCCTAAAACCGTAGTTCAGAAGTAGTTTGCAAATATACCATTCATTTTTACAGGTTTATATAAATGTTACGATTGTTGCATTTTTCCTTTAATTGTGATATTCATTGTTTGTTTTTTTTTTATTACAAACATCAAATTCACGCATTTTCATTAAAGCTTTTGCTTACCAATGCCGTTCCGATTTAGAAAACATGAACGTCACAACCTTCCTTATGACGTAAAAAATTATGACGTCTGAGGAGAGGTTATCAAGAATTGTGTAAAGTACATTTTTGTAGGACGATGTTTGTTGATATTTCTAACACTACAGTTCCTAATTTGATATGCATTGTATGCATAAACAAAATAATGTTAACTAGCTAATGGTGTCGATGAATTTTATTTATTTTTGCCATCTTCACAGGAATTATCGTTTAAATGTTAGGAGAATTTGGTGATAACTCCTGTTGACTGTTGATAAGTCCTGCTCAGCCCACGCGGACTTTGATACGAGTTTTGTTTATGGAGCCAGCAGGTAGATATATCCGGAGGGAAGGATGATAATCTATAAAATCGAAAATAAAATATAGTGAGTTAAACTGATATCAAGCTACACTTGATTTGTTCGATGTATTAGTTTTTTGCCATAAAAGTTATGAAAGACAACCACCCTTTTGTAGGTTTTACTGCTAATTTTTATTTTTATTTACTTTCAGTAACTGATACTAGTATTACTAGGGGGTCCTAAAGGGGGTACCATGGATTGATTACCGTTTACTGTCGTTTATTGTCAGGGACTTCTTGGTGTCAGTTATATATGTTGAAGACCTTATTGTGACATCTGTATATGTGTAGTTTTATAATTGGTTTTTGTTGTTTAGTTATATGGCAGTTCCTCATTGCTGCCATTTCACCGATTATATTACGATTTGAATGTTGTTGACTATATATGAGATACCCTCCGTTTGGTTTGATGTGTATGTGTCCGTCCGTCCGTCCGTCACCCGATGATTTCCAGATGATAACTTGAGAACGGATTGACGAATTTTTTTCAAACTTTGTACAATTGTTAAGTACTATAAAATACAGGTCAAGTGCGAATTTCAGCACAATCCCATGTGTAGTTTGTGACTTATGCTGTTTTAAACTTTTGTCATCCCCCCTTTTTTTCAAGATACGTGGTGGGGTATCATTTGATGTCCCATTAGATGCCCTATTTTTCATACTGTCCCTACCATTGTTAGTCATAGTTCCCCTCTTTTCTGTTTCTGTGTTTGTGGTGATTTTTACTGATCCTGCTTTCCATGATGTTGTCTTTCGTACAAAATTGATGAGCAGCATGGTATCCTCATTGGTAAAAGAATCTTTGGTAGACACATATTGATCATTATTTTGTCCGTATCGTGAAGGTTTCTGATGTGCTTTAGGGCTTCTTGACAACTTTCGCAAAGGTTGTGTCATAGTGTGGAAAGTTCAGTTCTTTTGCCACATCAGATATTCCCACAACCTTGTTTACATGTTGTTTAAATACTGAGAATGTATCAGGGAATTTGTCCAGACTACATGTAGTCTTTTCTCTTTGTATGATTCTGTCATTATCATGCGAATAGATTTCTCTTTGTATGATTCTGTCATTATCATGCGAATAGATTAATATTTTAAGTTCTACAACCATGATTTGAATTTTCCCTCTTCATAAGGGACCGACCATTTAACTTGCAGGGGGGGGGGGGGGGAGGGGGGTTATGGTTTTTTGTTTCGTTCAGAAATTTTTTTTCGGACAACACGAGAGTTAGAATTTTTTTTTGTCGCGCAAAGCGCGAAAATTTTTTCCATAACTTAACATTAGGTTATATGACAAAAACTCTGAATCAGATTTTTTTTTTTTTCCTCCACCAAAATCATAATATTTTTTTCAGTAACATTGGGAATCAGAATATTTTTTTAGGAAAAAACCATAACCCCCCTCCCCCCTTTTCAAGTTAAATGGTCGTTCCCCTAACTTCATTCAATATTGATATTTACTGATAATATTGTTTTCATATTATTTCAAACGGTTATCCGATTAAGAATATCGCTGACCTGCTTAAATTTTAACTTGTCAGAGAGTCTATAGCGTAAAAAGTCTCCTAAACACGGGATGCAGTAACAGAAATGTAGAGTCACAAATCAAGTTCCGACGCAGCAAAGCTTCAGAATACGGACTTTGATTTGTCTTCACACTTAAAATTTTCACGCATTCACGTACAGAATAATGATTTTTCACGGATCACGTTGCACTAGAGATCACGTTTTCACGTCTATATTTTCCGTTTTTCACGTGTCACGCTTCCGAAAAAAGGCCATTCACGTATCACGCTTAGAGCCCTTTCAGACCCACTTACTATTAAGGTAGCACTACAGTCTGATTTTTTTCTCAATCCAATCAAGAGTCTTTGAAGGTTCATATCTCAGCAAATACTTGATGGATTTTTAAAATTCAAGATTCATTTTGTAGCTAAAAAGTGACTTTATCTATTTAAATTAATTTATATAATATGCAGTCAATAGTAAAAACAAAGTTATGGCTAATAAAATACAAAAAATGCACTGTATCAGCTTGGAAAAAAATAGCACATTGATGTCAACTCCCACTGAAATTTTGTTTTCAGCCCTTTAATTAACCATACACAAGCTACAAAACCGTGTCTCAGATTTTTTATATATGCCTCCAATCCTTAAATAAACTATTTCATCTGTTGGATACCAAAATCTTGTTTCCCCTTTGTTCTTTCAAGAACCATAAATTCCTTAAGAAACAAATTATCCAAAATCTGGGACACGGTTTTGTAGAAGATATCCCTCTCAACAATATATATCAAATTCAAGTCCCACTATATATATCCCACTTCTGGCCCCTGCCAATATACCTTCAAATCCCACTGGGAACACATCAGAAGTGACCTTACATCTTTAATTGATCAGAGGAACCACACAGTTTGTGTGTTTATACACTTAAAGCTATTATTTTTGCATTATTTGTGCACTGTCCATCCATAAACAGCACTTCTTTGGCATTTGGCGGGAGTTTGACGTCACAGGTCTGACCCACATCTGGAAGCTAGCAAGTTAATATGGACAAGCTCCTCCTCCTTCCAGATAGTACCAGATAAAACAAACACAGGGGTGACAAGTTACATTTTGTGATAATTAACAAGACCATAATACAAAGAATGTAACATCAAAATAAACAGATCCACCTTTTTTTACCAAGAGGATGTTATTAATTCATGTTTCTTCATTTTATGCAATAGTATAAATAAAAAGTAAAATTATTCATCTACATAAGGCAGAAGACAACACTCCTGAAAATGGATTCTTCCATAACAGAATTTTTGAGAAATCAAAATGTGTTCTACAATATTTACATATATCTTTTGTTTTGAGTGAAAAAAATCTTTAAAAATGCCTAAAGTTCCAAACAGGAGACATGCTCATCATCTAAACCCTGAGATCAAAGGACAGCATTTATTCAGGCTGTTAGAAATGTTGGGATTTTAATAAATACAAAAATGTCTGATTTTAGAACTTGTTCATAAATATGCAAGAATAATACTCTCAATATATAATTGTAGAGATAAAAAATATAAAATGAATCAGCAGTAAAATAATGAATAAAAAGAAGGGAACAGCTGGACACATGTAATTAACACGGTGATTGATAGATAAGCCCCTCCCACATGTTTATACATGTATTATCAAACACTTTACCATGTGCTTTTGTTTACATAATTTATTTATCAATTTACTCCTTAATGATGCAAGATAATGACAGTAGGATTTTTTTTAAACATTTATATATATATATATATGAACTTTCAAATCTGCAATAAAAAAAAATTCATTAAAAAATCATAATTAGACTGTAGTGCTACCTTAAATTTTCACTGATATTTAGTCACCAAATAACTCTTCAAATACGTTAGCCCATCAGAGCTTGTGTGGTATGTATAATATGTATCGACTAGTACTCTAAATAAAACTTAACCTCGACGAAGACACCTATACAAAGCGCGTTCGGAATTCGATCAAATAAGGGTAATAACAAAATTACCGAACACCGAGCAATCTTCCAAAGGGAAAGGCAAAACTCTAAAGTCAACAAACAGACAAAATCAACAACCGGAAAACTGGGAAAACCGCAATGGCCCTGACTTGGTACAGGCATTTCCAAAGAAATGGTGGGTTGAATCAGATTTTACGGCGCCAAACCTCCCGCTTCCATTACGGTTAAAAGGTTCCGGTTGTCACTATAACAGCATTTTTAACAATACTGGGACAAAGTAGGTATAATAGTAGTCAACGCAGTACTTTATGAAAATCCATCGTTTATTATCGTCTCTGCAGAACGGTTTAACTAAACGATCATCTTCTTACACAATTTGATTTCAAATGAGATGCTAAATGACGTCATGTCTAAACCATGATTACTTAATCCTTATCTTTATACATTTTCATATTTACTTTATGAAAATCCATCGTTTATTATCGTCTCTGCAGAGACAGGATATTTTTCGACAAGATCTTGGTATCGGAATATAAACTTTTTAAGAGATCGAATAAGGCGAATCTTTTTATAGCCCTGGTCCAGTAGCCTGTTTCTCAGATAAAGATGACGTTTCAAGATATCAGAATAATTGCTACTGGCCCTTGCATAACGAATCAATTGCGAGATGTAAACACCATATGCAGGAGAAGCTGGCATATTGCTGCATATATTTGGAAAATTTATGATTTTAAAGTCATCCCGTTTATCATAAATTTTAGTACTGAGTTGACCACTGTCGTCAAATTCGAGGTATAAGTCCAAAAATGATGCGGACGTAGCTGTATCTGTGGTCTCTTTAATTTTCAGCTCTGGAGGATATATCAATGGAAGAAATTCTGCAAATCTAGGATTATTGATATACCTGTATGTGAAATTAAAGGCTCTAGCTTCATGAATCTTCTTATCTTTTACAAGATTTTGAAGAAACTCCGACTCATATGAGTATAAAAATAAATCGGCTAGAAGAGGGGCACAATTCGTACCCATTGGTATGCCGACGACTTGCTGAAACAGTGCCCTTCAAAAAGAGACAAATATGTTATCGATGAGGAACTCCAGCATACTGATCACTTGTTCCTCGGAGTAGCATGTTTCACCTTTTTGAATTTTGTTTGAAAAATATGTGGAATTGTAGCCTAACACAACAAATTTTGAGCCATCGTTTCTATGACTGAAAGCTTTTTGAATGGTTTCTTTTAAGCGGATTGTTAATTTGTCATGCGGTAAGTTGGTATACAGAGTTGAAAAATCAAAAGTTTTGATGGAGGATACCTGAGAGAAAGATCTTGATTTAAGGTTATCCAAAAGATCTTTAGAGTTTTTCAAAATTCACATGTGATTTATGCCACTACGCAAGAAAACAGTTTTACAATATTTCTGTTGTCCCTCTTTTACTGCAGACAGAATCTTTGTCAGGTGAATAAACAATTCTTTCGTCGAACAAGTTGATGATCCCGCTATGTACCTTTCTTTGTATGGTGTCCTATGGAGTTTAGGTATCCAATACAAATAGGGTAAATCCTCAGACTCTTTACCAGAGGGAATGTTTAAAGAGGTCATGAATGATCTGTGGTTAGCTATCTTTGTCGAACGAAGTTTGTTTTATATGTGGTATTACCAGAGGTGTTGTTATTTATGCATAATTCCTTGATTAGGCATTCGTAGTAATATGATTTACATACAAACACGATGTTGTTGGAAGCCTTGTCCGCAGGAACGATAACATATTTGTCATGAAGAGGGGAAAGACACTTGGTCTTTAAATACAGACTTAGGTCGACTATTAACACAATTTTTGAGTTTGCTAATCCGACCTTGTACTAGAGACCTGATTGTCTAACCCAGTCTGACAAGGACTCTAACTCAGGATATTGGTCTACTTCTCTCTTTATCCACCTTCTGGCATAATCTTCAACAGCATCCATAATTTTCTTGAAATTATGTTTCCAATTGATGTGTTGAGGTTCTCTGAATTTAGGACCATGAGAAATCACCTTTCGGAGACTATCATGTTGAATGATATTCAGATCACCAGTGATTACATGTCCAGATGGGTTGTATTGAAAAGGAGAGTGGGAGCAGTCACAAGTCAGAGGGTTATTGAGGTACTCTTCTATGTTAATATCTTGCAATGCTTCTTTGTGGTTGAATAATTTCCTGCCAATGCTGTTAGTGTAGCTATAGGAGACAATGAGAACAGATTGGTTTTTGAAATATGGTGGAATTTCTTTTACGACCTCTTTTCTATTAAGAATGTTGCTGATGTTAATAGCATCGATTCCTTTGTCAGCAAACGGAATATGGCGGAATTTTCTGTTGTTATCATGAAGAGGTTCAGATCGAACTGGTTTGAAAAGACGAAAAGACGCCACGTCAGAAACGTATAATACTAGCCAATATGTACTTAGGAGAAAAAGGATCTACGCCTCCTTTGTCAAGTCCAAAATCCCTAAGATCTTTGAGGTAGTTTACAGGTAGTGAATATAAGATTGTACGAATGTGATGAATTCCAAGATGTTTCTGTATATTAGAAAGTAAATCATTAAATGTATCTTGTAACGGTCTTGGTTTAGAGGACTTTTAAACATTTGAATGTTGAATTCTTGTATGACCATGGCTACGTTTAGCTCTTGGATTAGTATTAAAAAGGCTCATCACGTTGATTTCGCTGCATCCTGTAGTCGATAATATGAAATTAGTGAGTAGGTGATTATTGTTTAACACGAAACGAACAATTTTTCATCTATGCTATGACAAGAACAAGTTGCATTTTGATGAGATGATGATGCCCGCTTTCTTCTACACAAACACACCGAGTTTGATTTTTAAAGTTCTAGCTAACTGAAACAACAGTCATCGCGTAAATTATGTCGCTCCCATTCGGATACATTATTCTGATTCCATGCCAACCGGTCTCTGATCTTACTCCTTAGTGCTTTTGATAGTCTTTGGTTTGACCCGAAAGGGGCTCGAACTCAGATCTACCGGACTCACCATCGTGCTTTGCTAACCATTACGTCAGCGATGCGCTTAAAAATCAAATTCGCATGTCCACCCATGGCTGATATTTTCGACTTTCTGTACCCAAACGGTTACCTTATGTGACTTGATTTTTACGTTTGGGCTACCATGGAATCTTATAAGTATTAATAATTACGTGATGTCTAGTGAAGAAAATGGCAACAATAGAAAAGAAAAAAAATGCAATTAAAAATAGCCTTTACAATCAATATGTTAATACTATTCTCATTTTGTGAAATATATAAAGGAAATGCAGATCAATTATTGATTTGACAGAGAGGGGAGTACACAAAAAGTCATTTTCTATTTTACAGAAACTCCTCCGAGGTTTACAGCGCATGATTTTCAGTCTCGGTTCAGACCAGTATTTGAATTAGTTATAATGAACCATTGGTTTGATTAGGTGAACTTTGTTAGTAAATTTCACCTGAGACTAAAAATAACTGTCACCCATGATGCAACTTTGGTGACTCAAAGGTGAGTCTGCTGGAATTCCGAACACAACCCATTTTAACTGTGTGGTGGATTTCTAGAAAAATATAATTAAAGGAATTTTGACACAAACTAGCACTGACCAAATACATCAGAGGTAGTGGTATCTACAGGATAACAGAATAATATAATAGGTCCCACACCACAGGACACGATTGGTTTCCTACATCAACCACAAACACTCGCATGAATAAAGATGTAAATGGTCGATAAAATTAAACATATATTTATTGTATTGGCACTTCCAACAAAATCAGCGTTTAAACATTAAATAAAATGCCGTACCAACAAACATAGATAAGCATGGGGACCTCAATGCTCGTGGGTACCCCGGGCAACTTCCCAGCGTGACCATGCATTAAGACGGCACTGGCGATATCTGCTCATGGTAGCCTCTGGTTTATATGATCATTCACTTATAAGGAAATGCTTTTTGTGTTTAATGTTGACACAAAGCGATAAGAGCTCATGAGAACATCTGGTTTAATGTAGTTGCTACTGACAATTATATTCATGACTATGAAGATGAAGGATGAATTAAGTCAATACACTGCTGCAGGAAATGGACCATCATGTTTCAATGACAACACATGTACAACAGTTGAACGACAAGATGCAATTTTGCGTGCAGTAGACAAATCCACAAAAAAGAAGTAGAGTCGAGTGAGTAGAAGAAATTTAAGTAGATATGTCGGCTAACCGTAATTTAACACATACAAGTGAAGTCGAGTGTACGTGCACCGATGATGCGGAAAATTTGTCCACAGAACTTACGCATAGAACAGTATTTTAGCTATATTCATGACTATTAGCATTAGTTTCATAGTCATAAACCGAGATAATGGGTACGGGTCGGACAAATTGTTTTTAACAAATCACAAGCGAAAACTCACAACAAACTGATACTCATTTGCATGTGCTCCAAATAAACGCTAGAAAACTCCCACAACACAACATTGAAAACTAAAAACGATGAGTAATATATGTACCTCACCAAATCTAGTTAGTTTAAATAGCTAAATTAAATAATATGAAATAGAGAAACAGTTTATTTATAATCTGAGTAAGCATTCAACATTCATTTAATGGTTGGTTTCGAATAGATCTATAAATTATGCATCAGTAAATCAAGAAAGTAGATCTTTCAGAAATAATAAACTTCTAATGATATTTCCTATGAAAAGAAAGTCTAAACAGTGATGGTCATCAATTTCACCAATATCAACAAAACGAACAATCACCTCTCATCTTAATTGAATTCACTGAGCTACCACCCTTCCACACGAAATATGGATTTGAAAATTCAGGTCACGGAGAAGCTATGTCGGTTAATGGAATCTCAATCCTCCCTTCTTGATACCTGGATCCAACGGTAATACATATATATGTACATGTATATACATTTTCTGTGTGCATGGTGTAGCATACAGCATACTGAACGACGGAGTTGTTTTTTGATAACATGTTTCTATGTCAGCAATGTGTTGTGTAATGTCTACAATTATAGCTAATCACAATCAGATTTTTGTTTGCTATGCTGATATTTTCTAGTACTCCTTTCCACAAATGATTAAAGATAGTGTCATTTTGTGAGCGGTCTTGTATTTGTGTGTTAGGGTTATATATTTTGCCTATTTTCTACGATTTTGATATTTGATTTTGGAATAGTTCCGACAGTGTGGCATTTCTTTTTAATTTTCACTTCATTCTAAATTGTAATATTGATGGGAATGATAGATAATAATTATTAAAAACAACTTGCTGCTAGGCATTTATTTAAATTAATTCTAATCGACATCTACATGACCATTATACAATAATACTTCATAAATTATGACAACTAAGCATCTGTGTGAACAGCCCATAATTTACAATTTTACAATTTGAAGAATAAAAATAATTAAAAAAATAGTAACGTATTTACATAAATACAAAATAGAAACTGTTTAATCTATAGTTGTAATGGGTTTGGTTCAGTGATCGATTTGAACTCATACAAAGAAGAAGCAGAGACAATGTCAGGTGGTAATGCCCTCTAGCCCGCACAGTTTACCTTCATCCATCTGCTACATAAAATATAATTGCTAGAGTTTAAATATTATGTTAAATTTGTTTTAATCATTACAATGACCAATGATCATGTGAGCTGAACAATGTCATATTTTATCTAAGTTGAATAATTTTGCAACAAATTATATTGGCTAAATCAACAAACCGTTCACCTCTTTT
>MJUT01032261.1:115328-132281 GCA_002080005.1 Gigantidas platifrons
GATTTTCATTTTACAGCTTTAAAGAGGTTCAAAATAATAAAGTTAACAAACTTGTGATAGATTCTACAATAACAAAATCTTACACCTTTTACGATGCTTGCCCCTTTTTCTCATATCTTTCTATCGTGTCAATATTTGTTTACGTTGAGAAAATATAGAGTGCTCTCCCTTGTTCGGTAACTAACGTAACTAACGTAAATAGAAAAAATTACCTCCTTTTTGACCAACATCAAATAACTTTTTTACAGGCATTTATCGCTGTTGCAGTAGCATTTATATATTATATTTATAAAATACATTGTATTTTATTGTGAAATACATTTAAAATACTGCCAAGACATTATAAATCGACAATTTAATTCAACAATGGAAAACAATTTTGCGGGAAAAACGGCGTGTAGCTTGTCTTACCCTGGAGCCGGGGTAAGATAGAAAAATCTTGTTCACCTAAATTAATGGACTACTTTATCCAAGGGGTGAGAAAAGGACATCTAGAAATACGAAAAAATGAAAATAAAAGACACAAATATATTGAATACGGTTTGATTCTGTATTAAAAAAACAACCAATGGTTAAATCCGTAATATATCTGTTATTCAGCTATCAGACAGGTTAGAATGACATTTTGCGAAACGTAACATTTTTACGGGAAAAGTAGCGTGAAATTCTTATCTCACCCACGGGTTGAGACATATAGAATATAACACCGGCAAAAGTGCAAGACAGGGCAATCTTACCCGAGGGTGTCGGAGATTTCCCTGTCGTGCACTTTTTGCCGGTGTTTGATTTTATTTCTCACTTTTATCAGCTGTTACCTAATTGTTTTGTTTACATTCCACATCGAGCGTTTTTCCGCAAATTTTGTTTCCATTGCTGAAGTAAATATTCAATTTATTCATATGCATCTGTGTCTTGGCAGTAGTTTAAATGTATTTCATAATAAAATACAATGTATTTAATAAATATATGATAAATGTAACTCAACACTACACCTGTGGCTGTGAAAAAATATTTTAATTTGGTCAAAGGGAGGTAACGTTAGTTACTAACAAGGGAGAGCACTCTATTATTTACTCAAAGTAAGCAAACATTGACTGGAAGGTGAACGATAGTTAAATTATTAGCTAGCAGAATAGTATACATATATTAATTTAAAAATACTTATGTAATAGAATCGTGGTTTTATTGGTGAAGCATGGAGAACTGGGGGGCAGTTGACATAAACTGTACAGCATGTATTTGCCGGTAAAACGCACGTATTTTTTTTGTCTTGCACTAGTGCAAGATAAGACAATCTCACATCGCTAAAAATAGGAACGGGTCTGTCTCAAAAGTGAGAAATCTACGTCTTTATTAATATTACACTTCATAAGAAACTTCATCGATAAAAGACACGAAACTACACAAACAATCATAGTTCATATTTCTAGTAAACTCTAACGATACCAATGTTGTTTTAGTTTATTAAACGTCTTTACTAGTGGATCGCATCGGGGTATAATATTATACTAAAGCATACAAGTAATTATGTCATTTCACATTACATTACAATTAGGATTTTCAAATTTGAAAGCTGCATCTTTTATTAATTGGTTGATTATTACTTAACGTCCAACGAGCAGTATTTCAGCTATTTTCAGGATGAGAACAAGTTCAATAACATATAAAAAAAAAAACTATATAAAATTGATGAAAGGAATGTGTCAACCGGATCAACGACGTTCGACTGACATTGAAAAAGTATGGAATGTTAGGAATGGACGAAACAATTAGTATGTTGTCATGGCTGTACAACGTGTCTTCTTGTTTTCGAAATCTACAAAAGATGTCATTAGCGAACAGGGAGCATGGCACTCTCTACGCACATTAGTCATTATGGTCAACTGTCATGCTTTGTGTACTATAACCCAACAACATCCCTAACACCTCCAACGTGAGGACTCTCCCTACCCGCCACCAGATCGGAATACGCGAAGAACCACCGACCTACCGCAACTCACAGACAAACTTTATCACATAATGTTGTATCGAGTACGCCTCGCCATGAGAGGAGTTCGATTTCACGACTTTAGTGGTAATAGACATTGATTACATAGGTAGTTGTGTATCCAACTACTATACGATCACGACCACCACGGCTCCTCGTGTGTCGCATTTATTAAATCATTGTGTACTCTGTCTTAATTCTACAAGAAGCAGAAATACAGCCGATGAAAGAAATAACAGTACCATACATTATAACGACTGTCTGTTTTATTTTATATTTGATTTTGATTTTGATTTGATTTTTGGTGTTTAACGCCACTTTCAACAATATTGCAGCTATATCATGGCCACCAGTTTTAGTGGTGGAGGAAGCCGGAGTACCCGGAGAAAACCACAGACCGTGGGCAATCAACTGGTAATCTTTACCACTTGTGGCTGCGAGTCGAGTGCACCTTTTTTTGTAATTTATAAAGCCGGGCGCGAACCCACACCGTATTGGTGATAGGCTTGTATGAGCTGTTAGATCCAGTGACCTAACTCATTGAGCCACCCGAGCCCCTTTTTATTTGATAGATAAGTATATGAATGAACAAATTATTATAGAAACAGCAATTGAGTATTCATGAATGTCATTTTCTGTGAATGATTTGCCGCAAAAAGATGACAAAATGTTAGACATTTCTCGTTGCAATATGTAGTTATTCTATTCACCGGTATATTTGTTCGTCCTGTTTTTCATAATATAGTGGGGTAGGACAAATTGTCGCTGCAGTGTACAAATGACGTGGTGTACACACCACGCAGAGGGAAGGACAAATAGTGTCAGTTAAAAAAGCAAAACGTCTAACTTACTTGAAGTACAAGTGCCGCTCACATCAAAATAATCACTGGTACAGAAACATTTATGTCCCGAGGCACCATCACTACTACATCCTGAGTTTTCATCAGAACATTGGTATGTTGATGTTTCTGTGTTGCTACAAGTACCATTGACATCAACCTCTGTAATTACATATGATTAAATTACAATCAAACTTGCCCATGATGTCACCTGTATTGAGCAGTCACTTGCATTATAATGTGAACCTTTTCCTGTCCTGTCATATAAAATTTCATATGAATTGAATCTCTTTAAAGAGGTCATCTGTCTTAATAGACCATGTCCTCTTGATGTAAAAGGAAATCTCAATACAGGTATGACTGTACGTCTAAATATATAATAAACTAGTAACCAACCTGGCGTCATACTGGATGGCCACTACACTTAACAATACTGTGCACTGTATTAAACACCAGTCAAAACAAATTTCGCTTTTAATAAGCAAATATTTTGTCAATAGTAATCCAAAATGAACAGTGATTGTTTGTGTCCTTTGTTTTTTTCTTGTTCCTCAAAAAAACTTTAAAAATAATTAATTTCCAATCTTTTGACTATGAGTGTACCTGGTGAAGGTTATTCTAGACACGAGTCTTGTCTACTAATAAAAATGTAAATATATAACTAAGTGCGCAAAATGCGTTTCTTTAATCAACTTGATCGAGTATAGGTTCATAATCAAATGATTGATGTGTCCTTTGTTTTTTTCTTGTTTCCCAAAGACTTAAATTTTGACTGGTGAAGGTTATTCTAGACACGAGTCTTGTCTACTAATAAAGATCTAAATATATAACTAAGTACGCAAAATGCGTTTCTTGAATCAACTTGATCTGGTAGGTTCATAATCAAATGATTGTTGTGTCCTTTGTTTTTTTCTTGTTTCCCAAAGACCTAAATTTTGACTGGTGAAGGTTATTCTAGACACGAGTCTTGTCTACTTATAAAAATGTAAATATATAAAAATATATAACTAAGTGCGCACAATGCGTTTCTTGAATCAACTTGTTCTGGTAGGTTCATAATCAAATGATTGATGTGTCCTTTGTTTTTTTCCTGTTTCCCAAAGACCTAAATTTTGACTGGTGAAAGTTATTCTAGACACGAGTCTTGTCTACTTATAAAAATGTAAACATATAACTAAGCGCGCACAATGCGTTTCTTGAATCAACTTGATCTGGTAGGTTCATAATCAAATGATTGAAAAACCAAAATAATTTTTAAATTAGATATCTACGTCTTTATTAATATTACACTTCATGAGAAACTTCATCGATAAAAGACACGAATGTACACAAACAATCATAGTTCATATTTCTAGTAAACTCTAACGATACCCATACTTCCGACAGTGTGGTATTTTCTATTTTTCATTTTATTCCATCAAACTTAGTATATCATGGTTCTTTATTCATTAAATAGTAATCACAACATAAACACGGATGTCATATAGGGTTAGGGCTAGGGTTGTGGTATTTAACCCACTATAAAAAAAAAATCAGCTTTATCGTAGTGGTTGGTTTTATTGATGGAGGAAACCGGAGTACGCGCCGACATATCGGACTGTAGTGACCTATACAAAGAGAGATAACTCTTTCCTTGTTCAAGTAAAATATGATATTACAAAAGGGGGCATTCATACTTCATAAGAAACTTCATCGATAAAAGACACGAAACTACACAAACAATCATAGTTCATATTTCTAGTAATGTTGTTTTAGTGTATTAAACGTCTTTACTAGTGGATCGCATCGGGGTATAATATTATACTAAAGCATACTTAATTATGTCATTTCACATTACATTACAATTAGGATTTTCAAATTTGAAAGCTGCATCTTTTATTGATTGGTTGATTATTACTTAACGTCCAGCGAGCAGTATTTCAGCTCTTTTCAGGATGAGAACAAGTTCAATAACATACACAAAAAAAACCTTTATAAAATTGATGAAAGGAATGTGTCAACCGGATCAACGACGTTCGACTGACATTAAAAAAGTATGGAATGTTAGGAAGGGACGAAACAATTAGTATGTTGTCATGGCTGTACAACGTGTCGTCTTGTTTTCGAAATCTACAAAAGATGTCATTAGCGCACAGGGAGCATGGCACTCTCTACGCACATTACTCATTATGGTCAACTGTCATGCTTTGTGTACTATAACCCAACAACATACCTAACACCTCCAACGTGAGGACTCTTCCAATCCGCCACCAGAGGACGCGCTTAACAGTTCCGTTGATTGAGTCATGGGAACCTTCACCAATATCCAGTGTATCTTTTATCAGTATGAAATAATTTATACTTCATCATAATGCTTAGGAGAACATACAGCTTAGTAGATATTTTGAGGAAAAATGAACAATCCCCATACATAAACCAGCAACTTTAGTGTTTTTCATAATCACACCTGATAGTAGGGTTCGTCATTTTCAATTTGCTTCATCTTAGTTTTTCTGTTTGCTTTGATTTTCTTTTCATCCTTTTTCTTTTGCCGAATGTATTGTAGTGTTTGAACCCATCAAACTAGCTTAACACTACCACTTTTTATTGAAGTGACTGTACAAAGCCAAGAAAGTGAACGGTCTTGTATTTTTATCACAGGTTTAGACTTTGCCTCTTTCTAACGATTTTTCTCTTGCATTTTTAGAACTGTTCCGACAGTGTGGTATTTTCAATTTTTCATTTTATTTCATCAAACTTAGTATATCATGGTTCTTTATTCATTAAATAGTAACCACAACATAAACACGGGTGTCATATAGGGTTAGGG
The DNA here is from genome assembly GCA_002080005.1 of Gigantidas platifrons. Lineage (NCBI taxonomy): Eukaryota > Metazoa > Mollusca > Bivalvia > Mytilida > Modiolidae > Gigantidas > Gigantidas platifrons. The sequence goes on from MJUT01032261.1 coordinate 120,964, forward strand.
CTAGGGTTATTGTATTTAACCCACTTAAAAAAAATCAGCTATATCGTAGTGGCTGGTTTTATTTATGGAGGAGATCGGAATACGCGAAGAACCACCGACCTACCGCAACTCACAGACAAACTTTATCACATAATGTTGTATCGAGTACGCCTCGCCATGAGAGGAGTTCGATTTCACGACTTTAGTGGTAATATATATTGATTACATAGGTAGTTGTGAATCCAACTACTATACGATCACGACCACCACGGCTCCTCGTGTGTCGCATTTATTAAAACATTGTTTACTGTGTCTTAATTCTACAAGAAGCAGAAATACAGCCGATGAAAGAAATAACAGTACCATACATTATAACGACTGTCTGTTTTATTTTATATTTGATTTTGATTAGATTTTTGGTGTTTTAACCCCACTTTCATCAATATTTCAGCTATATCATGGCCACCAGTTTTAGTGGTGGAGGAAGCCGGAGTACCCGGAGAAAACCACAAACAATGGGCAATCAACTGGTAGACTTTACCACTTGTGGCTGCGAGTCGAGTGCACCCTTTTTTGTAATTTATATAGCCGGGCGCGAACCCACACCGTATTGGTGATAGGCTTGTATGAGCTGTTAGATCCAGTGACCTAACTCATTGAGCCACCCGAGCCCCTTTTTATTTGATAGATAAATATATGAATGAACAAATTATTATAGAAACAGCAATTGAGTATTCATGAATGTCATTTTCTGTGAATGATTTGCCGGAAAAAGATGACAAAATGTTAGACATTTCTCGTTGCAATATGTAGTTATTCTATTCACCGGTATATTTGTTCGTCCTGTTTTTCATAATATAGTGGAGTAGGACAAATTGTCGCTGCAGTGTACAAATGACGTGGTGTACACACCACGCAGAGGGAATGACAAATAGTGTCAGTTAAAAAAGCAAAACGTCTAACTTACTTGGAGTACAAGTGCCGCTCGCATCAAAATAGCCACTCTTACAGAGACAGTTAAATCCCGAGCCTTCATCACCAGTGCATTCTGAGTTTGTATCAGAACACGAGATTGTTGAGTAACAAGTAACACCAACACCCAATTCTGTAATTACATATGATTAAAATACAATCAAACTTCCCCATGATGTCACCTGTATTGAGCAGTCACTTGTATTATAATGTGAACCTTTTCCTGTCCTGTCATATAAAATTTCATATGAATTGAATCTCTTTAAAGAGGTCACCTATCTTAATAGACCACGTTCTCTTGATGTAAAAGGAAATATCTTAATACATGTATGACTGTACGTCTAAATATCTAAATAAACTAGACAGTAACCAATCTGACGTCATATTGAATGGCCACTACACTTAACAATACTGTACACTTTATTAAACACCAGTCAAAACTAATTTCGCTTTTAATAAGCAAATATTTTATCAATAGTAATCCAAAATGAACAGTGATTGTTTGTGTCCTTTGTTTTTTTCTTGTTCCTCACAAAAACTTTAAAAATAATTAATTTCCAATCTTTTGACTATGAGTGTACCTGGTGAAGGTTATTCTAGACACGAGTCTTGTCTACTAATAAAAATGTAAATATATAACTAAGTGCGCAAAATGCGTTTCTTGAATCAACTTGATCTGGTAGGTTCATAATCAAATGATTGATGTGTCCTTTGTTTTTTTCTTGTTTCCCAAAGACTTAAATTTTGACTGGTGAAAGTTATTCTAGACACGAGTCTTGTCTACTTATAAAAATGTAAATATACAAAATGTATATCTAAGTGCGCACAATGCGTTTCTTGAATCAACTTGATCTGATAGGTTCATAATCAAATGATTGAAAAACCAAAATAATTTTTAAATTAGATATCTACGTCTTTATTAATATTACACTTCATGAGCAACTTCATCGATAAAAGACACGAATCTACACAAACAATCATAGTTCATATTTCTAGTAAACTCTAAAGCTACCCATACTTCCGACAGTGTGGTATTTTCTATTTTTCATTTTATTTCATCAAACTTAGTATATCATGGTTCTTTATTCATTAAATAGTAATCACAACATAAACACGGATGTCATATAGGGTTAGGGCTAGGGTTGTGGTATTCAACCCACTATAAAAAAAAATAAGTTTTATCGTAGTGCTTGGTTTTATTGATGGAGGAAACCGGAGTACGCGCCGACCTATCGGACTGTAGTGACCTATACAAAGAGAGATAACTCTTTCCTTGTTCAAGTAAAATATGATATTACAAAAGGGGGCATTCATACTTCAAAAGAAACTTCATCGATAAAAGACACGAAACTACACAAACAATCATAGTTCATATTTCTAGTAAACTCTAACGATACCCATACTTCCGACAGTGTGGTATTTTCTATTTTTCATTTTATTTCATCAAACTTAGTATATCATGGTTCTTTATTCATTAAATAGTAATCACAACATAAACACGGATGTCATATAGGGTTAGGGCTAGGGTTATGGTATTCAATCTACTATAAAAAAAAATTAAGCTTTATCGTAGTGGTTGATTTTATTGATGGAGGAAACCGTAGTACGCGCCGACCTATCGGACTGTAGTGACCTATACAAAGAGAGATAATTCTTTCCTTGTTCAAGTAAAATATGATATTACAAAAGGGGGCAGCTAGTGCCAAAAATGCATTTATAGAACTATAAATGTAGTTTAAGAGTAAAGACTACTTCGTTTCGGAATCAGAATTATGTGTCCGAGTTGCTGCGACGTGTCTACATGCGAACTGCTGATAAAAAAATATAGAAAACACATTTCCTTCTTTCTGTTTATTAGAAGTATGTAACATATTAAGCTAAGGTAGCATTAGAAGAAACTTGTCAAATGTATTCTTTTGATGTCTTTCGATTTGAAATATCGTGAAATATCAAAAATTGTGGCAGCAGAATAAATCGTCGAAAACAACATTATCAACACGTAGAAAAAGCCATAATAAAAGATCGGAAACATAAACACCTGCAAAGTCGAAGAACGATACCTGGTAAGTACGAATGATGTACTCGATCTCAAGACACGATTAATCAGAATACTGTATTCACGATATACAAGTTCTGATTGGATAATGGTGGTGCATGAACATTATTACTCTACTGGAAAGTTTTGTGACACGATTTCGTTCCAACTTCAATACGAGAAATTGTATTTATCACGGTCTAGTGATTTGCAATCATGTGATCGTGGAAGGTAATTTGAGATAAGCAGTTCAAGACACAAATTGTTAAAATCTTAACAACTTGGAGATATTCATTTCATTCTTTCAATAATTTCAAATGCAAAAATAGGGTATTAACTAAGGTTATCTTTTAAATATCCGTTTTCTTAAGAATAATTTGAAGATACCAAAGGGTAATAATCCGTATTCGACGGATAGGCAATACAAGAACCAAAACGAAAACGGAGAAAAGATAAACAATTGTAGACAAAATACGACGTGGAAAACCCAACTAAAACGGGAATTAAATCAGATGCTCCGAAATGCGGTCATAAGTCACGAATGAGGAAAGGGTGGATTGAGATTACGATAAACGAAACATATCCGTTGTTATTTATTTTACAAATAGTGCTTAGTAAATCGTGGTGGCGACTTTATAATGTTTGAAATGAGGACTTTAACTTAATCAACAGGAACCCTTGGTTCAGTAGTTTCCTTGGTAGCAGCAACCCTTTATCAAGGAATCATGATAGGAACCACAAGCTCTGTAATATCGCATCAACTGAGATATGTGTTAACAATGACAGAATAGATGTTGATAATTTAGAAAGAGGTTCCGATGAGCATTTAACAGACGCAGCAATATACTGCTGTTTGTGAGGACACTTATGAAAGTTAGATATCCAGAAGACTAATGGAAGATCTAGTTCTTTATATTTGATTGAAAATCCAAAGAAACAAAGAATCAGACCTATGGCAGACCTGGACGTTCTCTTTCGTATGTGTGATCAGGGTATGAAGAGCTTGAAGATAACAATGGGGACAAACAGTGATCTACAAAATATACACATAAAACTAAAGATCGAGTACCACGAACCCCACTAAAAACCGGGGGTGAACTCAGGTACCCAGGAAGGGTAAGCAGTTCCTGCTCCACTAGTGGCACCCGTCGTGTTAATCTAGTTACAAACCCGGTGATAAGTCGTGAATGAGGAAAGGACCTGGAAGTGTAATGTAGGGTTGCGAATTGAACTGTCAAAATACTGACTTCCTTCATTAAGCAGTGTATGTAATGTAACATGCACGAAAACCATATTGTTTGTGGGCTTGTCTGCAGGGACAACATATTCTTCATGGAAGTAAGGCAGGTGTAATTCAATAATTAGGTTTTTGAAGATGGAGGTTACGCGAGGGCTCATTGACCCATTCAGATTGTTTTAATTCTTTTTAATACGCACTGTTCACACATGCATCGGTGGTGTTTCGGAACGTTGACATGGAGCATGCACATTTATTACTACTACATACAGTGTTTGCTTCTGTACAGTCATCATCATCATTACAATCATTGATGTGCCTTTAAGATGCATTATCCGTTGATGATTCATTGGAAACAGACTTGGCTTGGCTTATGGTATTTAACGCCACTTTCAACAATATTTAAGATATATCGTGGCGGTCAGTTTTGTTGGTGGAGGAAACCGGAGCACCCTGAGAAAACCACCGACCTGTCATGTCAGTGACAAACTTTATCAAATAAAGTTTTACGAGTACACCTCGCCATGAACGGGGTTTGAACTCACACCCTAAGTGGTGATAAGCACTGATTGCACAGGTAGTTATAAATTCAACTGCCATACAATAACGACCACTGTGGCCTCCTGTTGGAAAAAGAAGATGGAATAACGTTGATGTAAGTGGTAATTTATTCAACAGTATTGGTCGACTCGTTCACACAAACGTATCCGTTATCGACTACACAAAATGCTTAAATTGGAGAAGTCCAACTTACTTTCATGACAGGTGCTACTTGATTCATAATAAGCACTGGTACAGCTACATTTGCCCGTCACGGTATTGCATGCCGTGTTTGTAACAGAACATTGGTCTGTTGCCGTATCAACTTTGTCACAATTACCACCAATAGTAACCTCTGTAATATAACTAATGACTTTGGGAGGGCTTTAGATCAGGGAAAAGAAATCCGGGTGGTGTTCTGTGATATTAGTAAAGCTTTTGATCGTGTTTGGCATAAAGGTCTCTTATATAAATTAAAAAGTATGGAATAAAAGGAAATCTCTTACGCTGGTTTGAAAACTATTTACTTGATCGACAACAACGTGTTGTAATTAACGGTTCAGAATCAGCTTGGCTAGGAATTAAGGCTGGAGTTCCGCAAAGTTCCATATTGGGCCCCTTATTATGTTTAATCTTTATAAATGATATAGTATCTGATATAAATTGTAATATAAGACTATTTGCCGATGACACTACATTATATCTTATAGTTGACGATCCCATGGATGCTTCTAGACTCATTAATAACGACCGTGAAAAAATTCATAAGTGGTCTATTGACTGGCTTGTTACCTTTAATCCACAAAAGACAGAATCAATGTTAATTTAAAAAAAAAACGTAATAAGCCTCAACATCCACCACTAATTATGAATAATGAAGTTCTGCAATCTGTAACTGAACATAAACATTTAGGATTAATTCTTACTGAAAATGGGTCTGTGGTGATATCCAAATCGTTTAAAAGGTTAAATGTCTTACGAAATTTCAAGTTCAAGTTAAATAGAACATGTTTAGAACATATATATTTTACATTGTATGCCGACTTGTTTGGGACAATAAAACTGTCTCTCTTGTAAATAAAATTGAAGCTATACAGATTGAAGCAGCACGTATAGTAACGGGGGTACCAGGTTGACTTCAATTGAAAATTTATATAGAGAAACCGGTTGGGAAAAATTAGCAGTTAGAAGACAAAACCATAAAATTGTTCAGATGTATACAATAATTAATAATTACACCCCTTTATATTTGAGAAATCTTCTGCCCGATAGATCACATGAAATACATACATATTATACGAGAAATCGTGACAGATTATACACAATACTAACTCGAACTAGTCTCTACTCAAGCTATTTTTTTTCCCTTCAGCAGTTCCACTGTGGAACACACTTCCAGATACAATTAAGAATAAACCGTCAGTTGAATCTCTGAAGTTATATTTTGCGTCAAGAAAAATAAAAAAGCCGATTTATTATAACTTAGGTACAAGATTGGGACAAATTATCCATGCAAGACTTCGAATGGCTGCCAGCTCCTTAAATGAACACCTGTTTTTAAAAAATATAATTGCAAATCCATACTGTTCTTGTGGCATAACAGAATCNACAGAACTTAGACGACAATATATATTTTCATTAAATCTCCCTTTTCCTAAAACAATTGATATTTTGCTTTTTGGGTCTGATAATTTATCAGTTGATGAAAATACTATAATATTTAGTAATGTTCAAAAGTTTTTAATTAATAGTAAACGCTTTGTGCAAAACCGGTAATGTGTGTCCTATTGATGTGCTTAGTGTTGTACTGGTAATCAGTCTGTATGTAACAAATATATACAGGTATATATATATATTTTCTAACAGTATGTGCTTGACTTGTACATGTACAATTCCTTCGTCTATTTATATCTATTCTTATTCTCATATCTTATTTAAATTTTATATTTATTAAATTGATATGGTATACATTTTTTTTTTTATATTTATGATAGAACCTCTGAGCTATATTGTGTGTCTTTATTTATGGAAACGGATTTACATAAGCATGTTGCTTGTTTCCGAATCCATTTGTTGATTGTTATGTTAAAATATTGTAATTTGTATACTGTTTAATTGAATTGCTTATTTCAACAATAAAATAATGTTTACACTAACCTCTGTAATTAAAGTACGTATAAACATCTAAGTAAACTAGACAGAAACTAACATGACGGTATCTTGAATCGCCACTACAACTAGCAATACTGTACATTTAGATTATAAACATCTGTGAAAATTAATTTAGGTTTCAATCAAGAAAGATTTCATCAATCCTTTCAAAACATTTTACCACATAACAAAAATGATATTTTATGTTTCAAATACAAACCAACAATACCAATATTAACTTAGTGTATCTATATTCTTCATTGATCGATCGCATCGGTGGTATAATAGTCATAACGTACTCTCCTCAAGTAGGGCAAATGGTGGGTTCGATCTCCGGGATTGTCAAGCCACTATAAATACAGGTAGCTGCAGCTTCGCAGCTTTGGAAGCAACAGCGAGGAGTAATGAAAGGATGTCTACATATTGGTTACGAGCAATCCGAATGGCCTAAAAAGGTAATACATGTAATTGGTATTTATCATATCATTAAATAATCATTGGAAAGGGTCATTTGTATGTGACCCGTGATGGGGTTTCGTCAGATTTCCCACGCCACAGGATATCAGTGAAAGGGAGCAAGTGGGAGTGTTGATATTACTCAGAATGTCATTATCACCCACGCGTTCTCCGCATGGTATGACTAAAAGATGACTGGACCCGCAATAATAATTTAAACAAAATATAATTTGAATTGTTCGTTTTGTTGATATTGGTGGAACTGATGACCACAACTGTTTACACTTTCTTTTCATATTCATTTGTACATTAACAAAGGTGTGTGCAAGACTATACTAGTTTACAATTATATACGATACATTTTGTATATCTTAATATGTACACAATTTCTACGATAGGAATTAGCTTGAATAACATTTATTAATGTAATTTTAAGATAGAGAATACATAATTTGTTGTCAAACTTACGGGCGTTGCAAGTAGTACCACTTTTATAATATGTAGATTTACACAAACACTTGAATCCACTCTCATCCCTACACTCTGCATTGTCATCAGCACATTGGTCAGTTGATCCACCGCTAGTACATCCAGCATCTAATGCAATTCCTGTTGTAAAATTTTTGTATATAAAATGTAGAGAATGAATAGCAATTTCTGTTGTTACTGTATGTTCTTATACTTTTGCTGTTTGCAATAAAAATGTAGATATCAAATTTAGTGCGCATGACGAGTACGAGTCACAATCCAGTCCTTTCCGTTTTCATCATTTATCACCGTGTTTATAGCCAGACTTGCACGACGAATATCACTAGTGGATCAAGAGCCGCTTACCCTTCCGGACCACCCGAAGACATGCCTAGTTTTTAGTGGTGTTCGTGTAGCTCAATCTTTAGTTTTCTGTGTAATGTTTTGTAGATCATTTTTTTCCTTGTTCTTTTGATTATTGTATTATATGTCGTTCTTCAATTTACTGATTACCCCCTTGGTATCTGCAAACTATTCTAACGACACTGACATGCTTTTTTATATATATTTCTTATTGAAATTTATAGTACCTAAGTAATATCATTATTCTTAAGACTAAGTTTCTCCTTCATCATGCATAGGAGATATTGGCTATCCTATGTACTGTAACTTGGGTTATTGTGGATGTAGTCTTATTTGGTTTATTGGGCGCCTCTCATGAAAGTTCGGAAATTAAACACGTAAAAATAAAGCAAACACACATATTTAAAACTCCAAAATCGGCTATTGTTTACGGTAATGAATCATTACAAATAGTAATAATGAAAGAGTTCACAACACAATTCAAAATTACACACACCAAAATTAAACACATGCTTCTAGAGAGAAAACCAAAATTTCACAATTTACGGTATGCTCTTTGGTTTTCATGCTGACGAAGGCCTTCAAATTATTTGGCTCTCCAATGTGTTGATTTTGAGCGTACATGTACCTGATTAAGGTTATTCCAGAAACGTGTCGTGTGCACTGAGTTATGTAGCTACGCAATGATAACTATCTCTGGGTCGATACCTCTGCTGGTTTACTATTAATCCCCGCCAGTATCATCCGCCCAGTAGTCAGTGTTTCGGTACTGACATGGTCTATTATATATATCTATTATTGCAATTTACAGCTCCTAGATAATGTAATTATTAAAACTAAGATTCTCCTCCCTCTGACATAAGTGACCATAGCCGATTTTGTCTACTGTATTCACGCCCTGTGCTTTTCTTACTCAGAATGGCTTTTAAATTATTGGCTTTCCAATCTTTTGAATTTGAGCATACCTGATGAAAGTTATTCCAGAAAAGTGTCGCACGCATTAAATGGGGATCTACGTTTTTATTATGACTGTAAAATCAGAAGTTTAAGTTCCTGTTGTTACACATAAGGAACGTATATGTACGAAACAATAAAGTGTTTGTACATTATACTAAAGCATACTTAATTATGTCATTTGACATTATAAGTTATTTACGTTCCTATCCGTAGATATGGAGATTTTAACACCCTGAAGTAGTCAAGTACATCCTGAGGCGCAGCCGAAGTGTGTACAGGTTACTGAAGGGTGTGTGTTAAAAGCTCCATATCTATGGATAGGAACGTAGATAACGAATTTATCCCAGGTTATAGTAAAAAATAAGACATTTTAGACCCCGGCGGCCCATGTAAAAGTGAAGTTTTCTTCATTTTTGGAAAGAATAAGTAAACAATATGAAAGTTTCGATTGTTTTTTTTGACCCGGTGTAGGGTACGACTTTTGGTAGAACCCTACAGTTGATCAAAGTAACAGCTTGATATTCAATATATAGCCAAAATTAACTAAATTTGATTTTGGAGCGCAACGTCGCGAGCTTTAGCGTATTATTATCCCCGTTAACAACATTTGATTGGTTAAATGGCTAGTTACATCCGGTAATATGGCCTAGCAACACCCGGGGTTTTAACCAATCAAAAGTTGTCATAATTTTCAAACCGGGGATAATACGTTATAATTAGGATTTTTCAAATTTGAAAGTTGCATCTTTTATTGATTGGGTGATTATTGCATAACGTCCAACGAGCAGCATTTCAGTTATATTCAGGACGAGACAAGTTCAATAACATATGAAAAAAAACTATATAGAATTGATGAAAGGAATGGGTCAACCGGGTTTCGACTGCCACTGGAAAAGTTTGGAATGTTAAGAAGGGACGAAACATTTAGTATTTTGTAATGGCTACAACGTGCCTTCTTGTTTTCGAAATCTACAAAATATGTCTTTAGCGCGCAGGGAGCATGGCACTCTCTAAGCACGTTAGTTACTCATTATGGTCAACGGTCATTCTGTGTGTATTATAACCCAACAACATCCCAAGACCTCAACGTGAGGACTCTCCCTATCCGTCACCAGAGGACGCGCTTAACAGCTCTGTTGATTGAGTCCTAGAAACCTTCACCAATACCCAGTTTATCTTTTATCAGTATGAAATAATTTATACTTCATCATAATGCTTAGGAGAACATACAGTTTAGCAGATATTTTGAGGAAAAATGAACAATCCCCACACATAAACCAGCAACTTTAGTGTTTTTCTTTTTGTCCTCTTTCTAAGATTTTTCTATTGCATTTTTAGAAATGTTCCGACAGTGTGGTATTTTTTATTTTTCGTTTCTTTATTCATTAAATAGTAACCACACATCAACACGGATGTCATATAGGGTTAGGGCTAGGGTTATGGTATTAACCCACTATAAAAAAAAATTCAGCTTTATCGTAGTGGTTGGTTTTATTGATGGAGGAAACCGGAGTACGCGTCGACCTATCGGACTGTAGTGACCTATTCAAAGAGAGATAACTCTTTCCTTGTTCAAGTAAAATATGATATTATAAAAGGGGGCATTCATACTTCATAGAAACTTCATCGATAAAAGACACGAAACTACACAAACAATCATAGTTCATATTTCTAGTAAACTCTAACGATACCAATGTTGTTTTAGTGTATTAAACGTCTTTACTAGTGGATCGCATCGGGGTATAATATTATACTAAAAGCATACTTAATTATGTCATTTCACATTACATTACAATTAGGATTTTCAAATTTGAAAGCTGCATCTTTTATTGATTGGTTGATTATTACTTAACGTCCAGCGAGCAGTATTTCAGCTATTTTCAGAATGAGAACAAGTTCAATAACATACAAAAAAAAAACTATATAAAATTGATGAAAGGAATGTGTCAACCGGATCAACGACGTTCGACTGACATTGAAAAGGAATGGAATGTTAGGAAGGGACGAAACAATTAGTATATTGTCATGGCTGTACAACGTGTCTTCTTGTTTTCGAAATCTACAAAAGATGTCTTTAGCGCACAGGGAGCATGGCACTCTCTACGCACATTACTCATTATGGTCAACTGTCATGCTTTGTGTACTATAACCCAACAACAT
>MJUT01032279.1:67519-81303 GCA_002080005.1 Gigantidas platifrons
GTTCAGTTTAACTACAGTAGAACCTCTTGTTAATGTTCAGTTTAACTACAGTTGATCCTCTTGTCTATGTTCAGTTTAACTACAGTTGATCCTCTTGTTAATGTTCAGTTTAACTACTGTAGAACCTCTTGTTAATGTTCAATTTAACTACAGTTGAACCTCTTGTTAATGTTCAGTTTAACTACTGTAGATCCTCTTGTTTATGTTCAGTCTTTATTACAGTAGAAACACTTTGTATGTGTTCAATAGAATCTCTTTTTACTGCATCTTCACAAATGCAATCTGAACTATTGAAATTGCTTGGCGTCCGTTAACTTTTCACATTTTAATCTTCTCCATTGAAACCGCGTTGCTAAATGAACCGAAGCATCTATGTAAGATTCTCTATAAATAATGTTCATTTCGTTTCGATCCCTTTACAAATATGGCCGCCACAGGCAATTCTTGTTTTTGATTGGCCGATCCCAAAAAAAAGTCTTCACCTCTGAAACTGCTTGGCCCAATGCACCAAAACATAGTAGGACGCATATATGTAAGGTCATCTATAAAGATGGTTCACTTTGCCCTGATCCGTTAATAAACGTGGCCGCCACAGGCAATAATTATTAATTCTTGTTGCTGATTGGTTGATTTATAAAAATCTACTCCTCTCAAACCTCGTGGCCAAAATGAACCGAAACTTGGTAGGAAGTATCAATGGAATTTTCTCTATAAAGATTGCTCATTTGCGCCCGAATCGTTAAAAACATGGCCGCCACAGGCAATTTTTGTTTCTGATTCTGATTGGTTGTGTTCTAAAAAGAAATCTCCTCTAAAACCGCTTAGCCAAATGAAGAGAAACTTGGTAGTAAGCATCTATGGAATATCCACTATAAAGATAGCTCATTTCGTCCCAGTCCGTTAACAAACATGGTTGCCACAGGCATTTCTTTTTTCTAAAAAAAATCTTCTCATCTGAAACCGCTAGGCCAAATAAACCGAAACACCTTATATTAGGAAGCATATATGGAAGATCATCTAAAAAGATTGTTCATTTTGTTCCGATCCGTTAACAAACATGACTGCCATAGCCAATTCTTGTTGCTGGTGGTCGATCTCTCATAAATTTTTCCCTCTGAAATCACTAATCCTGCACATGGCCGTTATAGACAGTTCTTGTTTGTGATTGGCCAATTAAAATTGTTTCTGAAATTCTAAAACCATTTTACTTAATTAATTTAAATTATGTTCTGTATAAAGTTTCCTCAAAGCAGAATGAAACGTGAGCGACACAGGCTGTGTCCATTGAACCTCTAGTTTTAGTTGTTTTACCTACAGTAGAACCTCTTGTGTATGTTTTATATTTGCTTAATATATCACCAGCTTCGTCCTGTTCTGATTCTCAAATTTTATATACTATATCCCTCTAGTCTGTATTCTTAACTTCGTTTTGAAACAAAATATTCAGTTGTCGGCATATTTATTCCTTAATTGTTGATTTATTAAGCGTGAAAAAAATATTTGACAAGTATATATTTATTTTTAGAAAGATAAAATGGCGACGTCCAGTGATGTTTTATGTAGCATATGTGAGGCACAGCATACAAAAAAACATGCCGACAATTGGTGTCCCGAATGTGAGGAAGGTTTGTGTTCCGAATGCCTAAAACACCATAACGTGTCTAAATATACAAAATCACATGAAGTTATATCGATCGAGAACTACCATAAAATTCCCTTTTTTGTGTCCAAGATAGTCCAACATTGTACAGAACATGACAGACAACACCAGAACTATTGTGCTATCCACGAAAGCCTGTGTTGTCCTCTATGTATATCTGAAAATCACAACGACTGCGTTGGATTGTTGGCAATAGAGAAGATTGTCAAAACTGCAAAGACGTCAGCTATGCTTGACAGTATTGAGGATACTTTGAAAGACATTTCCAATAACATAGAAAGAGTGATACGGGACAGGGAAGAGAATCTTAAGAAAATCACAAATCAGCGACGAAAAATCCATAACGAGATACAAGAAGAGCGTAGAAAAATAAATGAGCACCTGGATAAATTAGAAGAACAGATATTGGGAAACTTGGACGCTGAGGAGGCGAAAACCAAATCAGAAATTGAAAACCTGCTGGAAAAACTAAACAAGAAGGCAGTAACTATTGAGATGTTACAAAGTAAATTATCAGCTGTGAAGCTTTACGCGTCAGATCTACAGACATTTCTGGGAGGAAGAACAATATTACGTGAAGTTAAGGAGGAAGAGATGTATGTTACAACGTTACTGGAGGAAAAGTGTTTACAACAAGTTTATTTGTGTTACCGACCAGAAGCGAAGATGGCGGCGATAAACAATATTGAAATCTTTGGTTCGGTATGTAGAGAAACAAACCCTCCTGCTATAAATATAAAGAGGGTAAGAGATAAACAAGTCCAGGTAATGTCCATTAAACCACCAGTAAGGAATGTGTCAATCCATGATATAAATCTGGCACTGCTGAGGAAGAAAGAACGTCTTTGTAATAACATTACAGGATGTACTATTACTCCGAATGGTAAATTTATATTTGCTGACATCGGCAGGAAAGGATTGCATATTCTAAATGAAGATTGGACATCTGACAACTTAGATACCAAACTACCTGACATCCAGTACGCTTTCGACGTGACTTGTATTGATGATACAAGGTTAGCAATTTCTACTGGAGGTCTCCAGATAAGCATCCTAAACATTGCTTCTAAACAGATTGAGAAAATAATTAGGACTTCTCACTGGTGTTATGGGATAACACAGAATGAAGGATCATTATTGTTTTGTGAGACATCGAGAGGTATCTCAAGAGTACAACTATCTGACAACAGTATATCGTTGTTAGTTAAACAAAAAGGGTATCCTGACTGGACGTATGTTATAACATCTGGAGACAACATATACCATACAAATCTTATAACCAATACAGTCAACTGCCACAAGATAAATGGTGATAAATTATGGATATTCCAGGATGTAACTATTATTAGCAATCCACGTGGTGTAGCTGTTGATATAGATTTGAATGTTTACGTTGCCTCTTTAGGTAATAATAGTGTGGTCGTGATATCACCTGATGGAAAACGTTGTAGAACGGTGCTCGGGAAATCAGACGGAATAGATCAACCTTCGGCAATCTACTTTGATAAAGTAAAAAACAATTTAGTTGTTTGTAATCTTTATGGAACAGCTTTTCTTTATAAGGTTGCATAATCGTTAAGCTTTTGCACAGTGGACCTGGAAGAACTGTGAGAGAGACAAAAACAATTCGGAATAGATTCATATATATCTATACATATACTAGTATTGAAATATACCAGAGCTTTTTCTATTTTAAAGATGATTTGTTATTTTTGTTCTATTTTTTTCAAAATCAAATTGAAAAAATCAAAGAACACAAAGCTATTACAAATGACAGAATTAATTTGAAAAAATTGTGTCATACATGTACAATTTTTCCTCGTTTTAATCATTAAATTTGTTAAAGCTTTTTCTTCAGGTTTTATAACCGACTATAACTTATCACGTGACTTTTTGCATGAGTAGCATGAGAGGTATAAATAATGGACACCCGTCTGGAAAACTGATTTCACACTTCCGGCTTTAGTGGGGTCCACGTTGCTCAATTGTAAGTTTCCTGTATTTTGTTTGTGTTCATTGTTTTTCTAATTGTCTTAAGGGGATCGGGTGGCTCAATGAGTTAGGTAGTTGGATTACCTAACAACTCATACAAGCCTATCACCAATACGCCGTGGGTTCGCGCACGGCTTTGTAAATTACAAAAAAGGGTGCATTCGACTCGCAGTTGCAAGTGATAAAGTTTACCAATTGCTTGCTCATGGTCGGTGGTTCTCTCCGGGTACTCGGGCTTCCTCCACAACTAAAATTGGTCCCCATGATATAGCAGAAATATTGCTGAAAGTGGCGTGAAAAACGCCAAAAATCAAAATCAAAAATCAAATCTAATTGTCTTATTTTTGCCATTGTATTGTGCAATCATCTTCAATTGATGAGGTTTTTTTTTGTCTTTGTCTTTTAAATTCACAAGATACAACGTGTCATGTACAACCTTACAACAAACCAGACATTTTATAAGATGTAACAATTAAACACCCTTCAGTAAAAACAAGATTACTGAAGACAAAATTATTTTTTTAGCTGAACTATCCAAAGTCAATGTGAGCTTTTGTCATCACTTGGTGTCAGTCCATCCGTCGTAAGATTTTCACATTTAAATATTTTCGCCTTAAAACACTGAACAAAATTACACCACACTTGCAACATTCAGCAGGTAGACACGTCTCCCCACTCGGACACACTGTTCTGATTCCGAGCCAGTCAGTCTTTGATCATACTCCAATCTTAGCGGAATAAAAATTGCATACTCTTTGGTGTGGCTCAACCATGGCTGGAATCCAAGATATACCACTCCCAAAGTGAGAACACTAACCATTACACCACCGATTCGGTTGCTGCAATCGTAACCTAGCTACATCTCTTCGCATACAAAAGCCATACTACTGGATTAGATGAGTGGTTTCTTCAGCACAGAGTTGTAACGACAAAATTGATGGCATATGTTTTCTATCGGGTCTTAACGGTAGTTATAGTTCTGTATATGTGATGAACATTTTCAACTGCGCTCTCCGGTGGTTATCGTCATCGTGGTCGTGATTGATGTTAGTTGGATTTACTACTACATATGCAATCAGTGCCTATCATCATTAACGGTGTGAGTTCGAATCCCGCTCAGGCGAGGTGTACTCGATACAACATTATGTGATAAAGTTTGTCAGTGATTTGCGCCATGTCGGTGGCATTCTCCGAGTATTCGGATTTCCTTCACCAATGAAACTGACCGTCACGATATAACTGAAATATTGTTGAAAGTGGCATGAAACACCATAGCTCAAACCCTAACCTTCTTCTCTGATGTTTCACTAATTGATCTTCCATCATTTATACAAAAGCAGTTCTGTATGAATCACAATCCCACAAAAAGATGTATTCAATGATACCTTATTAACAGGGGTATTTCTACAACGCGTGTTTGGAAAATCCAGATACGAATTAGAATCGAATCCAAAACCATACAAGCTTCAAGAAAGTCTCTAGATATTGTCCATTAGACTTTTGAAACAATTTGGGGGCCGTGATGGTCACATGCTTGTTGGATTTACAACTACCTATGCATTCAGTGCATATCGCCACTAAAGTTGTGAGTTTGAATACCTCTCAGGTGAGGTGTACTCGATATAACATTATGTGATAACGTTTGTCAGTGACTTGCGACAGATACGTGGTTTTCTCTAGGTACTCCTGTTTCCTCCACCAATACAATTGACAACCACGATATAGCTGAAAAATTGTTGAAAGCGGCGTTAAATACCATAACCCTAACCTTCTAGCCAAGCTTAAGTTTCAACAAAATATTCCACATCGTCAGAATAGTTCCAATTCTACCGGAGGAATAACTGATATTTCTAGCTCACATCTTTACACATAATAGCTAATTTTCCTGGTTTGGTACAGGCACTTCTATTAAACGTGGCGGGATTAAACTAGTTTTAATGGATCTAATTATCTCCCCTTAGTGAAAGCTGAAATTAGAAAGATTAGAAAGCCAAATAATTTAAAAGTGTGCGTTAACACATGGGCTTATTTCAAAGGTCTATTCACCGTTAATATTAAAATGTACGTTAACACATGGGCTTAATACAAAGGGCTATTCACCGTTAATATTAAAGTGTACGTTAATACATGGGCTTATTACAAAGGGCTATTCACCGTTAATATTAAAGTGTACGTTAACACATGGGCTTATTACAAAGGGCTATTCACCGTTAATATTAAAGTGTACGTTATCACATGGGCTTATTACAAATGGCTATTCACCGTTAATATTAAAGTGTACGTTAACACGTGGGCTTATTACAAATGGCTTTTCGCTGCTAATGTTAGAATGAAACAAAAACATATCCGTAATTACCTTAGTTGGTGGAATTTATCTTGGATCATACAATATATATATGATGACGACCTTGACATTTGTGAAGCGTCGACTTTAGATTTCTAGCCTTCTAATTAAAATTAAATGTTTGTAGTATCTGTTTTAAGTTTTATATATATTTTGGCGATGCACTAACATTTGGCTTCACATTTTTAGGGCATGTCATGTAACTTTTCCTTAATCTTTGACAGCTCAATCTTATGCAAGACAAATAAAAATATTCACCAATGGGACAGTATCCCTTGACGTGCACTCGGTTTTAATTCCTGATGAAGTATCATCGCTGATTGGTCGGTTGAAAATATGACCTAAAACAGTGTGTCGTTAGATGTTAATGTACAATGTATCTAAAAAAATAGAAATAAAATAAATAAATAAACATTAAAAAGATACAACAAGCATGTTTATATTTGGACGATTTGACCAAACAGTGCCAAATATAAACACCGCCAATATTCCATGTCAGGAGATACCGTTGTCATTCATGAAGTGGTGCAAGAGTGAATTATTGTTGTTTAACGCAAATTCAGCAATTTGTCGGCTATGCCATGGCCAGAACAAGTTAATTTCAATGCGATGATAATTAGGTCCGCTTTGTAGCTTTGTACCAGACCAACACGCTGAGTTGAATTTTTATATTGCTAGCTCAATTAAACAACAGTCCGTGGATAGACATGTCACTCCGCTCGGACACATTATCCTGATTCCGATCCAACCAGTCTTTACGCTTTCTCCTTAATGCTTCGTGCTTAGCAAAGAAGCAACAACTATCAATTGTATAGTCTTTGGTTTGTCCCGAGTGGGGCTCGAACTCACGATCTACTGCACACGAGACGATTACGCTACCGATGTGTTTCCTTTCATGGGTGAGGGCACTTGGCAATTTAACATTTTATTACAATCCAATCAACACATCTACAGAGAAAATTAATATATTAATTGCAGACAATTGGGAATACAACATATTTATTGATGGACAAGTATGACTGTCACTCAAAGTTAGATCGCGTCTTTCCCGAAGAAGCTTTAGATAAGTTCCGTTTGTACGATAGGTAGGTAAACCCTAATCACTCATATTTTTGTTTGTGAAAGTAAGTAAAATTCATTACGTTTGGAAAGTAACCGTCACGCATGAATAAAAAATTGTGAAACTAATTTCTGCCACAGTAAAAATAGTAAATTAGAATAGTTTCTACTTCTTATCAAACCACGGTTTAAATAAACGCCAATAAATCGGTTTTATAAAATCACAACATTTTGACACTAGATATAAAGCGCTATTGTACTCAGTGTTTATTAGTTTTCTGTGTAGTGTACTTTTGCAGATCACCTTTTGTCTGTTTGTCATTTTTCTTGTGGCCATTCACTTCTTTTTTAATACACAAAAAAACAAAAACAAAATTAAAGAGATGAGCAACTCGGATTCCACCAAAAAATCTGGATGAACCGAGGGGTTAGCGAAGGGCATGCAATTCCCGCTTCTTTTCAGACACCCGTCATGAAGATAAGATTTGATTATGTAATGTAACACGTGGGCCAATATACGATATGCATGGTTTTTTATTCATAATAGACCATTTGTACATTTTCGACTTGGACATGTACATTTGAACCGTAATGGAAGCGAGAGGTTGGCGCCGTAAAATCTGATTCAATCTACCACTTCTTTAGAAATGCCTGTACCAAGTCAGGGCCATTGCGGTTTCCCAGTTTCCCGGTTGTTGACTGATTTTGTCTGTTTATTGATTTATGAGTTTTGACTTTCCCTTTGGAAGATTGCTTTGTGTTCGGTAATTTTGTTATTACCCTTATTTAATATTATACCGTTTTCTTTTCACGTACTGTACGTTCTCTTTAACGCTGACAATTAATAAGTGTCCATTTCATGCAAATTTAAAAGAACATAACATGTATTTGTCTCATACTTGGTAGGCCTATAAAATTTAAACGAACATAACATGTATTTGTCTCATACTTGGTAGGCCTATAAAATTTAAACGGACATAACATGTATTTGTCTCATACATGGTAGGCCTATAAAATTTAAACGAACATAACATGTATTTGTCTCGTACTTGGTAGGCCTATAAAATTTAAATGTTGTAGCAACTTGTGATTTTTATTAATTTGCTATAAAATGATATTTTGATTTTTCAGAAGTTTCAAACATCTCCTAATTTTAAGAATATGATACTCGTGTTGTTTGTTTTATATGTTGCTCTTGTATAGAACGGAAACCATTTTATTCCCTGAAAGGGACATAGCTTCCATAACAAAGTATAATTGTAGAATCCAACCCGTAATGTGCAAATGGTATATTGTCTGTAATAATATAAAATGTATGCTACCAGTGTGGTCAGTTCTACAAACCAACATACCGTGTTAGCTAGTAGTCAGTCAACTACAAACCAACATGCCTTGTTAACTAGTAGTCAGTTAACTACAACAATTCACTGACACTGCTATTGATATTCTACCAGTGTGGTCAGCATTACGAACCAACTCGTAGTCAGTTAACTACGAACATTCACTAACACTGCTATTGATATTCTACCAGTGTGGTCAGTTCTAAAAACCAACATGCCTTGTTATCTAGTAGTCAGTTAACTACGAACATTCACTGACACTGCTATTGATATTCTACCAGTGTGGTATGTTCTAAAAACCAACATACCTTGTTAACTAGTAGTCAGTTAAAGTTAACTACGAACATTCACTGACAATGCTTTTGGTATTCTACCAGTGTGGTCAGTTCTAAAAACCAACATACCTTGCTAGCTAGTAGTCACATAACTATCACTAACACTGCTATTGATATTCTACCAGTATGGTCAGCTCTACAAACCAACATACCTTGTTAACTAGTAGTCAGTTAACTACGAACATTCACTAACATTGCTATTGATATTCTACCAGTATGGTCAGCTCTACAAACCAACATACCTTGTTAACTAGTAGTCAGTTAACTACGAACAAACCAACATACCTTGTTAACTAGTAGCCAGTTAACTAGAACATTCACTGACACTGCTATTGATATTCACTGTCTGTGTATAATAGAAATAATAATACTGCTAGCATAACGTTATCAATCAATCAATCAATCAATCAATCAATCAATCAATCAATCAATCAATCAATCAATCAATCAATCAATCAATCAATCAATCAATCAATCAATCAATCAATCAATCAATTAACCAAAGTTTGTTCAATTCCAAAATACAAAATGTTGCTTTTGGTCGAGTTCTAATAATCTGTTATTATTTGGTAAGACTTGCTTGGACTTATATGTATGCTATAAAATTACTCTAAAGGAACCGGATTCAAATGAAATGTTTTCAATACCAGTTATAACATTGATCTTAGTAAAATGATCTTAGTAAAATATAAAATATAAAAGACCTCGTCCCTTTTAAAGAATGCAATTTCTAAATTGTATCTCAATGTCAGAAGCACGACTTGGTTGATCGATATGGAATATCTGTGTCACAAATGACCACGGAGATGTTGCACTTGTCGTAAATACTTCCCGATCCTTTCCTCGTTCATGAATTATCACCGGGTTTGTAATTAGATTCCGGACGCCCGTCAATGGGTTCACAGTTAATATTTCGCATTTGGAATAATGGCATCCGCCCAACCTGAAAACAGAGGGATATTCGCAAAAATACAAAAATGTTTATACAATGTACAGTTATAGCCTTAAATGGTAAAAAACAAATAAATGAAGAAAAGTTAATACATTCTCTTAGATTAATGGGAACTACCTTCTCAGTATCTTGAAAATGCACCCTGTGCACAATTTATTGTTTGCATGTTTGACAGTAATATTCAACATATTTTTTTCTAGCTTCTGAACTGTCGATCGATAAAACATATATATATATATATATATACGAGACAGGTAGCATGTGTAACGTACTTGATAAATCCCGGTTGCATAGTCCGTCAATTGGGTTTGGTTTGCAATTAATATTTCTCAATAACGTGTGAAAAACAGAAATAACATTATGTGATTAAAAAAAAATTCTACCACTGCGCACATTCTCTTTATTGACAGATGATATTTAACACGAGTTTTTTTTTCTTTTCTAACCACATCTCCTCTGAACAGTCGCTCGAGAAAAATATTAAAATACAGGTAGCATGTGTATCGTACTTGATAAATCCCCAATTTGATTGGCAGTTGCGTAGCCCGTCAATGGGGATTGCAATTAATGTTTCACATGCGCAATAGCGACACACCCCTTTTCACGTGTAAAAACAGAAATATCCTCATGTGGCATAAATACGTATTAACTGCATTACATGTAAACTGTATTCTTTGGTTTGATAAAGGCCTTTAACTGGAACAGCTAAAAATGTACACCTGAGTGAAATATATAGTGTTGTGATAAAAAATCGCGGACGTGATGTACAGCTTTGAAAAAATGTCGAGGTGTATTTTAAATGAGGTTGATACACGTCACCATTTGATATCAATCCGGTTGTATTTCATTTTGACGATTTTGATTACGGAAGACGGAGCGAAATCAGCTTTTTAAAGGATTGCAATTTTAACTCAGCTATTAGAAGAAGTAAACGGTACATCATCATAGCCTTTTTTCACAACCTACAATAAAATGAAAAAAAAAAATACCACACTGTCGGAGCAGTTCCAAAATTCAATAGAAGAATCGTTGAAATAGGCAAGTTCAATACAAATGTATTCCTTACACACATATACATGACCGCTCACTTTCCTGGCTTAGTACAGGTACTTCAATACACATTTACTACTGATATGTTGCAGTGGGAGAATATCTTACCAGTCACATGCGGCGAGTGACATTATTTCATGAATCTATAATTATATTATAAATGCGGCTATGACTTTTTTCGACCAATTGAATTGCTGGTAGCATGCAAAGAAGCTTGGTAACACTTCCATGATTTCGCGATCGCCATTTGCATTGTATGGTATATACGGTCACTCCAATGTGGGTTTTCCTGAGATCTCCCAAGCCGCGTCAAATCAGTTAAGAAGAACTACTCAGACATATGATTTTAGTCAGAAACTATTTTTCATTATGTCGAAGGCAAGTTTTCTGTGAATGGTAAACATTCTGAATATATTTCGTTCGCTTCATATTGCTTCTCTCCAAGAACTACATGTACGTCACGATATATTGTAATAGAATAAAAAAAAACCACTACCACAATATAGGAACAATCTTGAAAATCAATAAAAAATCGTAAAAAGGGGTAAAATCGAGACCCATAGCACACAAATACATGACCACTCACTTTCCTGACATGGTACAGGCACTTCAAGAAAAAAAAGTACGGGATTAAACAATCAATCACTCACCCGCTTACATTGTTATTATGTAAAGTTAGAATCAAGACACCTTTATTTGATAATTATGAAATAATATCTCATAGCTATGAATTATATATTATCTCAACAATAGAACAAAAATTTTCTTGGTTGGCAAGTATCTCCCATACACTAACTTATGTATAGCCTAGAATAATCACAGGACAAACTACAATAACTTCCGTGTTACTGAGAACTATGTCAGGTAAAATCTTAATGTATACTCTATATAAGATCTTCTTAAACTTGTTTTCAGTAATGATTTTAATGCATTTAACTTGTGTGTAAAATCACACAGAGCCTGATTTAATCTGCCATTATTTTACTGATATTTATAACTAAAGATCTTCGAATTGAATATTGTGTATTCATTAACTATTGAAAACGAAACTAGATGACACACTCACATTTCTGCAAGATAAAGGAAACGGGAGTAATTTTAATTCTTATTATCTCTTACTAGAGTGAATCCTCTTGTTAAGGGGCCCGGGTGGTTCAATGAGTTAGGTCATTGGATTTAATGACTCATACAAGCCAATTACCAATACGCCATGTAAATTACAAAAAAGGGTGAACTCGACTCGCAGCCGCAAGTGATAAAGCTTACCAGTTCCTTGCCCATGGTCAGTGGTTCTCTCCGGGTCCTCCGGCTTCCTCCACCACTAAAAATGGGTGCCATGATATAGTTGAAATATTGCTGAAAGTGGCGTTAAACACAAAAATTCAAATTCAAATTCTTCTTGTTTGTGTTCAGTTGTATCTACAGTAGAAGCCCTTGTTTATATTCAGATTAAACTACAGTAGAAACCTCTTATCTATATTCAGTTGTAACTACAGTAGAAACCTCTTATCTATATTCAGTTGTAACTACAGTAGAAACTACAGTAGAAACCTCTTATCTATATTCAGTTGTAACTATAGTAGAAACCTCTTATCTATATTCAGTTTTAACTACAGTAAAAACCTCTTATCCATACTCAGTTTTTCCTACAGTAGAAACCTCTTATCTATATTCAGTTTTAACTACAATAAAAACCTCTTATCTATATTCAGTTTTTCCTACAGTAGAAACCTCTTATCTATATTCAGTTGTAACTATAGTAGAAACCTCTTATCTATATTCAGTTTTAACTACAGTAGAAACCTCTTGTCTATGTTCAGTTTTTCCTACAGTAGAAACCTCTTATCTAAATTAAGTTTTAACTACAGTAGAAACCACTTATCTAAATTCAGTTTTAACTACAGTAGAAACCTCTTATCTAAATTCAGTTTTAACTACAGTAGGAACCTCAGTAGAAACCTCTTAGTTATGTTCATTTTAGCCACAGTATAATCTCCCGTTTATTGCAGTGTTAATAACAATACATTCGCTTGTTTATGCACAGTGTTAACTACAGGAGAACCTCTTGAAGATATTCAGTAATAGGTAATGTTCATATTCAGTTTTGTTTACAGTAGAAACCTCTAGTTTATGCTCAAATTTAACTACAGTAGAACGGTGTCCTTTTGTCCAGTTTTAACTATAGTAGAAACTTCTAGTTTATGTTCAATGCTAACTATAGTAGGACTCCTGTTTTTGATTGGTTTGACTACAGTTAAACCTCTTGTTTATGTTCAATTTTAAACACAGTAGAATACCTTGTTTATATATATTTTTATCTACACTGGAACTTCAGGCTTATGGTCAGCTTTGACTAAAATATAACATTTTGGTTATGTTCTGTATTCCTCTACAGTATAACCTCTTATTAATGTTTAGTTTTTACTACTGTAGAACATATTGTTTGTGTTCAGTTATCTACAGTAGAACATATTGTTTATGTTCAGTTTTAACATCAATAAAACATCTTATTTATGTTAAGTTTTATCGACAATAAAACCTTTTTGTTTATATTCAGTTCTAACTACAGTAGAACATAATGCTTATGTTGATTTTAACTGCAGTGGAGCTTCTTGCTTATGTTCAGTTTTAAGTACAATACAAACACTTATCTATGTTCAATTTTGACTACAGTATAACATTTTGATTATGTTCAACTTAGTTACAGTAAAACCTCTTGTTTATGTGTAGTTTTAACTACAGAAGAATAACATTGTCTATGTTAATTTTCAGCTACAGTAGAAACATCTGGTTTATGTTCAGCTTTAACTACGGTAGACACATCTTGTCTGTGTTCAGTTTTAGCTGCAGTAGAAACTCATGCTTTATGTTCAGCTTTATCTACAGTAGAACATCTTATTTATGTTTAGTTTCAACTATAGTAGAACCTCTTGTTTGTGTTAACTTTTAACTACAGTAGATCCTGTTGTTTATGTTCAAATTTAACTACAGTAGAAATATCTTGTGTATGCTCAGTTTTAGCTACAGTATAAACCCCTTGTTTATGTTCAGT
>MJUT01032279.1:111335-127491 GCA_002080005.1 Gigantidas platifrons
ATTAATGTACAGATTATACCTGATGAAGATTAACGTACAGATTATACCTGATGAAGATTAACGTACAGATTATACCTGATGAAGATTAACGTACAGATTATACCTGATGAAGGTCAACGTACATATTATACCTGATGAAGATTAACGTACAGATTATACCTGATGAAGATTAACGTACATATTATACCTGATGAAGATTAACGTACAGATTATACCTGACGAAGATTAACGTACAGATTATACCTGATGAAGATTAACGTACAGATTATACCTGATGAAAATTAATCCAGAGACGCTTCATACTAAATTTGATATCTATGTTTTGATCATTTTTCTCATTATAACTTTAAGACATAAGAAAAATAACTAGAAAATTCAATGCCCCCTTCTCACCCTTATCCACCTCAACCCCCCCCCCCCCCCCCCCCCCCNCCCCCCTCTCACCCCAATTTCAATTTACTACCTTAACTTTTGGCTTGGTTCTGAGGAATGTGTAGGGGTATAGGGGTATAATGCAAGAAAATGTCTTGAGGAGCCAAAAAAGATTTTCAATATAACTTAATTTGAAGGAATGGTATATTATTCATCGGGTATGATGTAGACAACTTTTGTATAGACTTTAAAAGGGGTTTGTGTCTGTAAGACACATACAATGTCCCGCGGTTATAATTGCAAAAGGGTAAACCAATGTTTTGCTTATTCAGCATCAAGCAGAAATGACTGAAATAAATTAATCTGTACCTACCAATGTGATGTTCGATTGATTGATTGAATGGGGCTTAACGCTATTTTCAGCAGTATTTCAGCCATATCGTGGCGGTCAGTTTTAGTGGGGGAGAAAGCCAGAGTGCCCGGAGGGAGTCGGAAGTATAAGCAGTGTTGTTTACACGCCAACAGGTTTCAGTGGCTAAGTTCATATGAGCATAATTTTGTAAAAAATTGTTGAAAATCAATATCCATATAATATGCACACCTTCAGTGTTGGTACTAACTGTCTACAAAATATAAAAGGTCTAGCTCAAAAACTGTAAGAGTTAGCCAGACAAACCATATATCCTATATGGATTTAACAAAATCTGTCCAAGTTCATGCATCCATCATTTTGTAAAAAATTGTTGAAAGTCAAAATCCATAAATATGCACACCTTCAGTGCAAGTACTAACTGTCTACAAAATGTAAAATGCCTAGCTCAAAAACTGTAGGAGGAGTTAGCCGGACAAACCATATATCCTCTATGGGAGCATAAATGAAAAGTCCAACTACCTGTCATTTTGAGAATATATGATGAAAATCAAAATCATCTGGACATGCACACCTCCATGATGTGTATAAACATCCTACAAAATATTAAAGCTGTAGCTCAAAAACTGTAGGAGGAGTTAGCGGGACAAACCATGTTCCCTTTATACAGCTATTACAAAAAAAATGACCAAGTCCAACAACCTGTCATTTTAAGAATATTTGATGAAAATCAAAATCCTGCGCACATGCACACCTCCATTATATGTATAAACATCCTACAAAATATTAAAGCTGTAGCTCAAAATCTGTAGGAGGAGTTAGAGGGACAAACTATGCATACTATAGTGTGACGAACGGACGGACGTATGGACAGGGGTAAAACAATATGCCCCCCGACCAATAGTCGCGGGGGCATAATAAAAACATCTGCACAACTGCTGGAAAGATATTTTTTCATATGTCATATTATCCAGATTCGCCCGCCTTTGAACCTTCAACATACGCATAAATATCATAGTAATTATGGTGTTTTCATTGTTACGATAACAAATCTGCATGTCCTGATAAATGACCCATGTTATTACAAAATCTGGTGTAGAAGTAGTCCGTTTAACCACAGGCACTTGTTTCTATCAATGGGGAACTCTTCCTCCCTCTTACTATTACAAGGTGCTCAGCTATTTATTTGAAAAAAAAATGGACACCTTCGCTTCACGCTATCTTATGGTATTATTTACGCTTAAAATACACCCTACCCTATAGCAGTCGCTCCTAAATACATTTATCTTCATCAATATCCACAATTTTCATTGTTCTTTGATTTTTTCAATTTGTTTTTGAAAGAATTAGCAAAAATAACAAATCATAGAAAAAGATCTGGTATTTTGTAATACTAGTACATGTATAGATATATATTCTTTCTTAGTGAATTGTTTTCTTTTTCTCAAAGTTCTTCAACTTCCAGTATGTAAATAAAACACTCACGATTATTCAACCTTATAAAGAAAAGTTGTTCCAACACGATTACAAACAACTAAGTTGCTTTTTACTTTATCAAAGTAGATTGCTGTAGGTTTATCTATTCCATCTGCTTTCCCGAGCACCGTTTTACAACGTTTTCCATCAGGTGATATCAAGACCACACTATTATTACCCTCAGAGGCAACGTAAACATTCAAATCTTTATCAACAGCTACACCACGTGGCTCTCCAATTATAGCTACATCTTGGAATTCCCATAATTTAACACCATTTATCTTGTGGCAGCTGACTGTATTGGTTGTACGATTTGTATGGTATATGTTGTCTCCAGACGTTATAATATACGCCTCGTCAGGAAATTTTTCTTGTTTAACTAACAGTGGTCTACTGTTGTCAGATACTTGTACTCTTGAGATACCTCTTGATCCCTCACAAAGCAATAATGATCCTTCATTCTGTGTTATCCCATAACACCAGTGTGAAGTGTTAAGTATTTTCTCAATCTTCTTAGAAGCAATGTTTAGGATGCTAATCTGGTGGTCACGTCCATTAGAAATTGCTAACCTAGTATCATCAATACAAGTCACGTCGAAAGCGTATTTGATGGCAGGTAGTATGGTATCTAACTTGTCAGATGTCCAATCTTCATTTAGGATATGTAATCCTTTCCTGCCATAGTCAGCACATATAAATTTACCATTCGGAGTAATAGTACATCCTGTAATTTGATTACAAAGATGTTCTTTCTTCCTCAGCAGTATTATATTTATATCATGGATTGACACATTACTTACTGGTGGTATAAAGGTCATTATCTGAGCTTGTTTATCTTTTCCTCTCTTTATATTTATAGCAGGAGGGTTTGTTTCTCTACATACCGAACCAAAGATGTCAATATTGTTTATCGCCGCCATCTTTGCGTCAGGTCGGTAACACAAATTAACTTGTTGTAAACACTTGTACTCCAGTAACTTTTCCACATGCATCTCTTCCTCCTCAACTTCACGTAAGATTGTTTTTCCTCCCAGAAATGTCTGTAGATCTGACGCGTAAAGCTTCACAGCTGATAATTTACTTTGTAACATCTCAATAGGTACTGCCTTCTTGTTTAGATTTTCCAGCAGGTTTTCAATTTCTGATTTGATTTTCGCCTCCTCAGCGTCCAAGTTTCCCATTACATGTTCTTCTAATTTATCCAGGTGCTCATTTATTTTTCTACGTTCTTCTTGTATCTCGTTATGGATCTTCCGTCGCTGATCCGTGATTTTTGTCAGATTCTCTTCCCTGTCCCTTATCACTCTTTCCATGTTACTGGTAATTTCTTTCAAAGTATCCTCAATACTGTCAAGCATAACTGACGTCTTTGCAGTTTTGACAACGTTCTCTATTGCCAACAATCCAACGCAGTTGTTGTGATTTTCAGATAGACATAGAGGACAACACAGGCTTTCGTGGATAGGACAATATATCTGGTATCGTCTGTCATGTTCTGTACAATGTTGTACTATCTTGGACACAAATTGGGGTATTTTATTGTAGTTCTCGATCGATATTACTTCATGTGACTTTGTATATTTACAAACCTTCCTCACATTCTGGACACCAATTTTCGGCATTTTTTATTGTATGCCGTGCCTCACATATACTACATAACACTTCACTGGACGTCGCCATTTTATCTGTATAAAAATAAATATATACTTGTCAAATATTTATTTCACGCTTAATAAATCAACAATTAAGGAATAAATATGCCGACAACTGAATATTTTGTTTCAAAACGAGGTTAAAAATACAGTGCACAATATCACAATCAGAACAGGACGAAGCTGGTGAAATATTAAACAAATCTAAATAATACACAAGAGGTTCTACTGTAGGTAAAACAACTAAAACTAGAGGCTCAATGGGCAGAGCCAGTGTCGCTCACGTTAACGGATCGGAACAAAATGAACAATCTTTATAGAGGACCTTCCATATATATGCTTCTTAATATAAGGTGTTTCAGTTTATTTGGCCTAGCGGTTTCAGATGAGAAGATTTTTTTTTTAGAAAGGGACTAATCAGAAAAAAGAATTGCCTGTGGCAACCATGTTTGTTAACAGATTGGGACGAAATGAGCTATCTTTATAGAGGAGATTCCATAGATGCTTACTACCAAGTTTCTCTTCATTTGGTCAAGCGGTTTTAGGGGATATTTTTTTTAGAACACGACCAATAAGAAACAAGAATTGCCTCTGGCAGCCATGTTTGTAACGAATCAGGACGAAGTGAACCATCTGTATAGATGACATTACATAGATGCGTCCTACCAAGTTTCGGTTCATTAGGCCACGCAGTTTCAAAGGAGAAGATTTTTTTGTGTATCGGCCAATCAAAAACAAGAATTGCCTGTTGTGGCCATATTTGTAATGGGATCGAGAGGAAATGAACAATATTTACAGAGAATCTTACATAAACACTTCGATTCATGTAGCAACGTGTTTTCAGAGGAGAAGACTAAAATGTGAAAAGTTAACGGACGCCAAGCGATGACAATAGCTCATATTGCATTTGACAAGGTGAATTAAAAAAGAGGTTCTACGATAATACTGAACAGAAACAAGAGGTTCTGCTGTATATAAAATTGAACATAAACAAGAGGTTCTACTGTAGTTAAAATGAACACACACACACAAAGTTCTACTGTAGTTAAAACTAAAAATAAATAAGAAGTTATACTGTAGTTAAGACTGCACATAAGCATGTGTGATCTACTGTAGTTAAACTGAAAATAAACAAAAGGTTCTGCTGTACTTAAATCTGAACAAACACAAAATGTGTCCACTGTAGTCAACATTGAACATATACAAAAGCTTTCTACTGTAGCTAAGATTGAAAATAAATAAGAGGTTCTACTGTAGTCAACACTAAACATATACATAAAAGGTTTTGACTGTTTCTAAAACTGAACATCAACAAGAGGATCTACTGTAGTCAAACTGAACATATACAAAAGGTTTCTACTGTAGCTAAAGCTGAAAATAAACAAAATGGTTCTACTGTAGTCAACACTAAACATATACATAAAAGGCTTTGACTGTTTCTAAAACTGAACATCAACAAGAGGATCTACTGTAGTCCAACTGAACATTAACAAGAGGTTTTACTGTAGTTAAAACTTAGCAAAAACACAGGGTGTAGCTAAAACTGAATATAAGACAAAACAAATTATGTGTGTTTAGGGTTTCCCGAACAACTCTAATTTTTACCGCCGACCCTAACCTTTTTTTTTGTGTTTTTGGTCGGGACGTGTAGAACCTATTTTATGAATCGAATGTAATGGGAAATACTCGCTAAATGCAAGTAATAATTAAATTTAGCGAGTAAAATCCAAATAGAACTCCAAAAAATTGCGAGTGTGCTAAATTTTCCCACTTTCAGTTTTGTGTATAATATCGTAGTTGTCAAAAACATTTAAGTGGCTGTGGCTGTTAAATTTACAAAACTACACAGAATTTGGATAACCATTTTTGTTGTTTAATCAGCAGCAATGTATGATTTATTCAATCGCTATTTTTTTGTTGAAATTGAGAGCAAAGAAGGAAGAAAAACTGCCTACCTCGTCATAAAACAAATTTATATGCCGGCTTACCGGAAATTTCGAAAATGAAATACCGGAACCGGATTCCGGAACCGGGAACGACTATTTCCGGTTTTGCCGATAGTAAAAAAAAATTAATCATATTTTTGTTTAGGCCCAACCATTTCATTTTAATATGGAACAATTTGAAAAAACAGGCTCAAAATTTAAAATGAAGTAAAAAATATTAGGATGGAAATATTTATGTATAATGCTCTTTTGAGAGCTAATTTCTCGTCTGAATTCTAATATATTCTTGCCAGACTTGCCTAATCAATGTTATGATGTCCAATAATCATTAAATTTTGATTTAAAAATATTAGCTAGTAGTAATTTAATTTAGCTAGTGGACAAAATTTGTACTGGCTATTTTTTGCTAGGACCTACTGGAAAAAAAGTTAAATTCGACCCCTGGCATACCCAAAAAAATAAATAACTGTGGTCATCTTTGCGTTTTAAAGTATCGGCGTAGATTAGCTTGATTTCAAGCGCTCAATTGATCCAGACAAGTGAAATCATGGCTTCTGACCGACAGCCGTCCGATATAAACAATGCGATCACATGAATGCCAAAAGTGTCATGACAACCATCCCTGACACATTCGACTTAAATCAGTTATTTTTCGACTGATGGATCGTTTGATGAAAAGAATTATGAATTCAAAGCAGTATGTAGAACGGGCATCGACAAAAAGGCCGAAGAGTTTGAATATGAAAAATAACTTCATTTGGCCTTATGGGATGATGCAAAGCAACACACAGTGCATTCTACCATAAAGTTTTATTAAGTACAAATTTCACAAATTTATCATATTGACATACTTAGAATTAATAAGCTAGTGAAAACATATACTACACATACAACAAAACAAAGTATTAATTGTACATGTACAAAAAAAAATCCCTACCTACCTACCCTATTTTTTTTAGGGATGAAACCTTAAACACATATATATTTTTTTTTGCCTAAACAAGCTGTTTCTACTCTAGCTCAAACTGATGACAAATAAGAGGTTCTACTGTAGTTAAAACTGAACATATATGAGAAGTTCTACTGTAGTTACAACTGAACATAGACAAGATGTTCTACTGTAGGTAGGACTGAACATAGACAAGATGTTCTACTGTAGTTAGGACTGAAGATTTACAAGATGTTCTAATGTAGTTAGCTATGACTATAAACAAGAATATCTACTGTAGTTAACACTAAACTGGTTCTACTGTATCTATTACTGAATATGAACAAGGGGTTTTTCTGTAGCTAAGACTGTGCCTAAGCAAGATGATGTACTGCAGTTAACACTGAAAATAAACGAGAGATTCTACAGTAATTATACCTGAATACAAATAAGAAGTTATTCTCTAGCTAAAACTGAACATATATAAGAGGTTCTACTGTGACAAAAATTGAACATAGAGAATATGTTCTACTGTAGCGAAAAACCGAAATTAAAAAGAGGTTTTACTGGAGTTAAAACTGAAAATCAAACAAGAGGTTTTACTGTAGTTAAAATTCAACAAAAACAAGAGGTTTTACTGGATTTAAAAATGAACATAAAACAAGAGGTTCTACTGTAGATAAAAGTGAACATAAAACAAGAAGTTTTACTGTAGTTAAAATTGAACATAAAACAAGAGGTTTTACTGTAGTTAAAACTGAGCATAAAACAAGAGGTTTTACTGTAGTTAAAACTGAACATAAAACAAGATGTTTTACTGTAGATAAACTTGAACATAAAACAAGAGGTTTTACTCTAGTTAAAATTGAACAAAAAACAAGAGGTTTTACCGCTTGTTTAAATTGATCATAAAACAAGGGGTTTTACTGTAGTTAAAACTAAACATAAAACAGGAGGTTTTACTGTAATTAAAACTGAACATAAAACAGGAGGTTGTACTGTATATAAAATTGAACATAAAACAAGAGGTTTTAGAACTAGTTAAAAGTGAACATAAAACTAGAGGTTTTACTGTAGATAAAATTGAACATAAATAAGAGGTTTTACTGTAGTTAAAATTGAACATTAAACAAGAGGTTTTACTGTAGTTCAAATGAACATAAAATATGTTTTACTGTAGATAAAATTGAACATAAAACAAGAGGTTTTACAGTAGTTAAAATTGAACATAAAACAAGAGGATTTACTATAGTTAAAATTGAACATAAAACAAGAGGTTTTACTGTAGAGAAAATTGAACATAAAACAAGAGGCTTTACTGTAGATAAAATTAAACATAAAACAAGAGGTTTTACTGTAGCTAAAATTGAACATTAAACAAGATGTTTTACTGTAGTTAAAATTGAACATAAAACAAGAGGTTTTACAGTTACAGTAGTTAAAATTGAACATAAAACAAGAGGTTTTATTCTAGTTAAAATGGAATATAAAACAAGAGTTTTTAGTGTAGATAAAATTGAACATAAAACAAGAGATTTTATTGTAGTTTAAATTTACCATTAAACAAGAAGTTTTACTGTAGTTAAAATTGAACATAAAACAAGAGGTTTTATTGTAGTTAAAATTGAACATAAAACAAGAGGTTTTACTGTAGTTAAAATGAACATAAAAGAAGAGGTTTTACTGTAGATAATATTAAACATAAAACAAGAGGTTTTACGATAGTTAAAATTGAATATAAAACAAAAGGTTTTACTGTAGTTAAAATTGAACATAAAACAAGAGGTTTTACTGTAGTTAAAATGAACATAAAACAAGATGTTTTGACTGGAGTTAAAATTGAACATAAAACAAGAGATTTTACTGTAGCTAAAATTGAACATAAAACAAGAGGTTCTACTGTATATAAAATTGACCATAAAACAAGAGGTTTTACAACTAGTTAAAAATGAACATAAACAAGAGTTTTTACTGTAGATAAAATTGAACATTAAACAAGAGGTTTTACTGTAGTTAAAATTGAACATAAAACAAGAGGTTTTACTGTAGTTTAAATTGAACATAAAACAAGAGGTTTTACTTTAGTTAAAATTGAACATAAAACAAGAGGTTCTACTGTGGTTAAAACTGAACATATATGAGAAGTTCTACTGTAGTTACAACTGATCATAGACAAGATGTTCTACTGTAGGTAGGACTGAACATAGACAAGATGTTCTACTGTAGTTAGGACTGAACATTAACAATATGTTCTACTGTAGTTAGCTATGACTATAAACAAGAATATCTACTGTAGTTAACACTAAACTGGTTCTACTGAATATGAACAAGGGTTTCTTCTGTAGCTAAGACTGTGCCTAAGCAAGATGATGTACTGCACTTAACACCGAAAATAAACGAGAGATTCTACAGTAATTATACCTGAATACAAATAAGAAGTTATTCTCTAGCTAAAACTGAACATAAATAAGAGGTTCTACTGTGACAAAAACTGAACATAGAGAATATGTTCTACTGTAGTGAAAAACCGAAATCAAAAAGAGGTCTTACTGTAGTTAAAACTGAATATAAAACAAGAGGTTTTACAGTAATTAAAATTAAAAATAAAACAAGAGGTTTTACTGGATTTAAAATTGAACATAAAACAAGAGGTTCTACTGTAGATAAAAGTGAACATAAAACAAGAAGGTTTACTGTAGTTAAAATTGAACATAAAACAAGAGGTTTTACTGTAGTTAAAACTGAACATAAAACAAGTGGTTTTACATCTAGTTAAAAGTGAACATAAAACAAGATGTTTTACTGTAGGTAAAATTGAACATAAAACAAGAGGTTTTACTGTAGATAAAATTGAACATTAAACAAGAGGTTTTGCAACTAGTTAAAAATAAACATTAAACAAGAGGTTTTACAGTAGATAAAATTGAACATAAAACATGAGGTTTTACAGTAGATAAAATTGAACATAAAACATGAGGTTTTACTCTTGTTAAAATTGACCATAAAACAAGAGGTTTTACCGCTTGTTTAAATTGACCATAAAACAAGAGGTTTTACTGTAGTTAAAACTGAACATAAAACAAGAGGTTTTACTGTAGTAAAAACTAAACATAAAACAAGATGTTTTACTGTAGATAAACTTGAACATAAAACAAGAGGTTTTACAACTAGTTAAAAGTGAACATAAAGCAAGAGGTTTTACTGTAGATAAAATTGAACATAAATAAGAGGTTTTACTGTAGTTAAAATTGAACATTAAACAAGAGGTTTTACTGTAGTTAAAATGAACATAAAAGAAGAAGTTTTACTGTAGATAAAATTGAACATAAAACAAGAGGTTTTACAGTATTTAAATTGAACATAAAACAAGAGGTTTTACTGTATTTAAAATTGAACATAAAACAAGAGATTTTACTGTAGATAAAATTAAACATAAAACAAGAGGTTTTACTGTAGTTAAAATTGAACATAAAACAAAAGGTTTTACTCTAGTTAAAATGGAAAATAAAACAAGAGGTTTTACTGTAGATAAAATTGAACATAAAACAAGAGGTTTTATTGTAGTTTAAATTGACCATAAAACCAGAGGTTTTACTGTAGTTAAAATTGAACATAAAACAAGATGTTTTATTGAAGTTTAAAATGAACATAAAACAAGAGGTTTTACTGTAGTTAAAATTGAACATAAAACAAGAGGTTTTATTGTATTTAAAATTGAACATAAAACAAGAGGTTTTATTGTAGTTAAAATGAACAGAAAAGAAGATGTTTTACTGGAGATAAAATTAAACATAAAACAAGAGGTTTTACAGTAGTTAAAATTGAACATAAAACAAAAACAGGGCTCGAAATTAACGCTAGCAAGCAGGCAAATTGCTAGTTGAAATTTCAATTTGCCTTAGTTTTGCTAGTGGATAAAGTTAGAACTAGCAGAATTTTGCTAGTTGTAAAACAATTATGTGTTCAGAATCGTATCTGAACTATGACAAACGTGTAAATTTGTTTTCTCGTAAGATCGGTAAAGATCGTTTTGACTTCATAAAAAAGGACGGTATAGTTACGTATTTGTCCGAGAAATACGAATATTTACGTCTCTGTCCGAGAAATACGAACAACCATACTGGTTCCCGATTTTTAAAATAACATCTGGTTGTAATTTTTACAGTTTAAGTTACCAGTCGAAATGTCAATAAGAAGAAATGTTTCTGATCACGATTGCGACGTTACGAAAATTACAAAATTCTTTCGCCAAGTTTCATGTGATTATAGTGTTTGCAGTGATTAAGGGTAAATAATCGTGAACATGATTGTGTGACACTGTTACACTATCGTATGAACGCAGCCTGTCTGCTTGCAAGAATGGCAAGATTACGATTTTCGTTTATCCAAAGTTTGGCCTAGCTAGAGTAAATTAATTGGCACTGGCTACGATTACCTGGATTAGGTAATAATAACGAAAAATTAGGATTACCTGAGACACTAAGTGCCGTAATACAATTCCGGTTCATGAACCTATTTCACCGAAAAATATCGGGTAATCGTAATTTTATTTGTTAGAGTTACCTGGTCTTATTATTACCCAGAAATTCTAGGGATTTCATTATTGGACATAAAGAATTGAAAGAATTATTATTATTATATATCAATTTGTAATTGATAATACATTTTAAATCAATACATCAAAAAGATATGAAATATACTTCGTAAATATATTTACAAAGATGGAATTACATAAAAAATTATCAAGTTACTTTCCTTTGTTATAGCACTGTCTGCATAGCCAATACGTGGATTTTGAGGCCAACACATTTAAGATGGTTTCACTCTATATCCATCAATCGTGAAAACAACAATGAATAAGATTTAATATTTTATTTACATACAACTATTCCGGGTAATAATAAGACCAGGTAATTATAACAAATAAAATTACGATTACCCGATTTTTTTCAGTGAAATAGGTTCCTGAACCTAAATTGTATTTCGGTACTTAGTCTTTCAGGTAATCCTAATTTTTCGTTATTATTACCCAATCCAGGTAAATCCGGGTAATCGTAGCCAGTGCCAAATTAATTATCGTGTTTTTAACAGAAGTGATCTCATAATTTTATTCAAATAATTATGATTGTTCTGTTTCCAGCTTGATTAACTCTAACTCATCTCTTTTATACAATTTTCATAGGAAAAAAAGCCAAAAAAAAAAGAAGAAGAAAATTAACAGACAGGCATATTTCCTTTACTGGCTTTACAATAATTATTCTTTCACATTACATAATCAAAAATAAAACAGACAATCCAGTCATTAGTTATTATCTTGGTAATAATTATACAATTATTTGAGATGAAAAAAGTTCCGTACATGCTCAGTGATGCAGCATACCCACAGCCAGGGGCGTAGCTAGAGCAAATCGAAGTATACGCATAATTGCGGCAAGGGTCATCAGTACATTAACTACAAATTAAACCCTCAATAAATACTCACAAAAAATCATTAGTAGTTTGTCTACTAATTAAACTGTCAAATAAATACTCACAAGATGTCATGAGTATACATTGTCCACAAATAAAACCCTCAATAAATACCCTAGAAAGTCATCAGTACATTGATTACTAATTTAACGCTCAATAAATACTCACAAAATGTCATCAGTGTAAAACCCTTAAACAACAATCAAGAAACTCAACAACTACACCCAACAAATTTTTGTTCATTAGAAGCTGCAACACGTAGTCTTTCAAGTACAATGAACGCGGCATTATGCATACACGAGTCGCTCATTTTTTCCCTGTACAACTAGATGAAACCGCTTTTAGAGGTGTTGTATCCCGCAGCGGAGAAGCCAGGTTCTCTTCATATACTCCTAAGGTTCCATAACGGAGTAGCCGTGTAATGTTATAGACACAAAATGTATGGCATGTACATGTAGGTAAGCTATAATGCATCTTCATACATGTACGTTATGACATCATCTTTGGGGTAATGTGCAGATTTGTATTTTGAACTTGCTAAAATAAAAATCTCTGTTTTATAAAATACATGCCAAACTTTGCTACATGTTCAAGTCTTTCTTCTGAGAAGTTCGAGCTCGAATCTTGTGGTTTCCCTCTCCAAAACCATGAACAGAAGAATCATTTGATATAGCAAAGAAATAATACTTCCGGTGAACAAGAAACAACCAAATATCCAAATATTTCTATCTTTTGATATGCATACTTCCAACAATTATGATCTTCTAGTCGTGATAATTATCATTATCAGTGTAAGCTAAAACATGATTTAAACAGAAAGATTAAACAGTGATAGTCAACAATGCTACAAAATATCAACACAACGAACACATACCTCTCACCTCAAAATACAGAACACATAGAAGACCTATGATACGTTTTACAATATGATATATACTTACTTCTGTTTTTAGTATGTTCTCTTCTCACCTTAAATTACAGAACACATAGAAGACCTATAATACGTTTTACAATATGATATATACTTACTTCTGTTTTTAGGACGTTCTCCTCTCACCTTAAATTACAGAACACACAGAAGACCTATAATACGTTTTACAATATGATATATACTTACTTCTGTTCTTAGGATGTTCTCTTCTCACCTTAAATTACAGAACACATAGAAGACCTATAATACGTTTTACAATATGATATATACTTTCTTCTGTTTTTAGCATGTTCTCTTCTCACCTCAAATTACAGAACACATAGAAGACCTATAATACGTTTTACAATATGATATATACTTACTTCTGTTTTTAGTATGTTCTCCTCTCACCTTAAATTACAGAACACATAGAAGACCTATAATACGTTTTACAATATGATATATACTTACTTCTGTTCTTAGGATGTTCTCTTCTCACCTCAAATTACAGAACACATAGAAGACCTATAATACGTTTTACAATATGATATATACTTACTTCTGTTCTTAGGATGTTCTCCTCTCACCTTAAATTACAGAACACATAGAAGACCTATGATACGTTTTACAATATGATGTCTGCTTACTTTTCTAGTTAGGATGGTCATTAATAGCTCCTGCTATCAGCAACTGATCGCATTGTTGTGATCACAAGCTTCAGATGGCATGTGATTAGATGTAGATACCTTTGAACAGGTACATTTTGATGACCATGATAATACGTTGTTCGATAAAATACGAGATAACACAGTATAATGTCTTTATATTAACTATATTTATCACTCAATATTTGGAGCGTACGTGCATTTGGTCTTATTGGTTTAATTTAACACAGAGCTCATATTTGTTTTTTGGGTTTCATTGCTCGACTAAATTTTTTAAAATAATTCACCTTAAACATAAATTTTAAAGGAATTGTGATTTGGGGATTTATTTATCACAAATAATGTTTTTTTCCACGTCTTTTTTCCCTCGAAAATGTAATTATTGAAAATTTCCTTATTAAAAATGACTGAAATATAATAAATTGATCAGAGCATATTTATTCTCAATCTAATTAAAATTAGATGTCAGTTGTATTTATTTTCGTCGGCGATAGACTAGATGTTTGTTGTAACTTGTCACTTTTTTCCCCTTCGCGAACCCCTGGTGTATCGTCAAAGGGAAAAAGACACAAGAACCATCTAATGTTAATTTTATTGGTTTATTTATATGTATTTAAACTGATAGATGTAAATACCACCAAAAAAAAAAAGCAATACGAAATGCATGGTACGTCCAGGTTAAAGGAAAAGGCCATGGTCTTAACAAGTTAGCGTGAAAATTTAAATGACAGTAAACAAAAGACATTTGTGTTAATGAATGTTAAAAATAGTATACCGTAAGGTAGAATTTGATGATTGAAGTTGCATGTAGCACCAAATAATAGGGGGTCGCCATTTTTCAAAACTCTTCAATGTGGAGGAGACAAAAGTCATAATGGGATCATAATCTATTCTCGGATTTATCCTGCCCGTGACGTAGTAAAAGTCGGTATATATCAGCATTGTATCAGTTGCAATTTTATCATTAAAAATTATGTAAATCGTAATATAACGTCTTATATTTATCTTTTGATATTTACAATATCATTATGACTTCATGTCAAGCATTTTATTGCACTAATGAAAGGGAAAATGTGAGAAGAATTGTTTTTTGGTAATTACCGGTCAGGACTATCCTTGTCAACACATCGACCAGTGACCACGAAAAACACGGGAAAGTACGACAGCATTGAGGAAAAAAAAAAAAAAAAAAAAACATGTGTAAGCATAAAATGACTTAAAACTGACAGTTATTTAACCTACGGCCAATCACGTAAAACATGAAATTATACGTTGAACACACCCCCCTTTTTTTCACCGTACAAATAAACTCCTTTGTTTTATGAAAATGTAACATGGGATGGGAATATTAAGAACAAAATTAGAACGATATACAATTATAAACAAATTGTATTGCAGTTGATCTGATATTAAAGCATAACCAAATGGGCACGATGTTGAAAAGAGTCAGATACATGTTATTTATTCAACTAACATGATCTGACTGCGTGACGTCACATGAAGAGGTGTCATGGCCGCTTACACTACGACAGGAAATTCCAAATATTCATATTTTTAATTGGGTATATTAATGTTAATAAAGGTGTTTTTTTTTAAAATAATAAGTTATTTACGAATAACAAGTTATAATGAATTGAATTAAAACAACTTTTCAACTGACTGATCTTTTCCTTTAATAGAGATTTCCCTCCCCCAAATATTTAGTAAAAAAATAGAAAACAAAAATACAAGTATTTGTCCGCTAAACATTGGCACACACAATTTGTTGCAATGAGATAAGTAAATAAATAAGTAGATTATGAAATCTAGCTTATCATTTGTTATCTTGTTGTATTGTATTGTAAAACAAATACGCATTTTTCCTTTGATGTTTTTATGCAGTAATCAACTTAAAAATAGTTAACTTTTACAAACCATGGTCGAACATGAATATCTTGATGTTATTCCATGATTTTGACGTAATAGGTCTGTTATTCCATGATTTTGACGTCAGATCTTGATGTTATTCCATGATTTTGACGTCATCATGTAATTTCTGTTACAAAACATATATACCATGGATCTTACTCATGACCTTATTATTTAAACCAACTCATCCTTCGGATTCGTTGGTTTAAACTAGTTAATTCGTAAGATCCATGGTATGTATATATACTACTTAATACTACGAAGTTTTCAGTTGTCAACTTTTTCCAAAAGGATTTCTTTAAAAGAGAATTATGAAATTTTATCTGAACAGGAATAGTGGTATTGGCTTTAAAAGTTATGTTTATTTAAAGCGGGAAAATATTTAAAAATAAAATAACGGGTTAATACTGAGATAGAAATACAATTTTATTAATTATATGTGCATGTAATGTCAAAAAGT
>MJUT01032279.1:143477-157433 GCA_002080005.1 Gigantidas platifrons
TTTTTTTTTTTTCGAAAATAGTTTCCTTTGTAGCAAGTAAATAAATTTACTGCGCAAATAAACTTTTCTCTATATGCCATTAGTTAGTTAGAATTATATCGAATTCGGAAGTAAAAAAAATGTCTGAACAAAAAATCCTAGCACACTCCCCACCCCAATACACACACTTGATAAAAATATGGATGGTTCTCACTTATGACTATTTAAAAATTGTGCATGCAGTGTCAATTTGCTATTTTGGACATAATCACATGTGCATGTTTAAGGTTATACAAAGGAGTTCAACAGTGTCACCCTGTCGTATTATAACCTGTAACAAACAAACGTTTTTAAATCCTATTCACAAAAGAGGTCTAAGTTAGAATTTAATCTTTTTTGAAAGAGATACATATGGCAAAGATATATTGAGTTGTGATACATTAAAACTGATAAATAAGAAGGTAACAAATGAAATACTAAATAAAATGTATTATTATTGTGTTATAAGTGGAAAAAATTACGAAATAAACACATACAGTCAAATATGTATTTAAGAGGTCACCCTTGGGTCATAGAAACACTGACCTTGTAAGACAGGTGACCTCCTAAAAGAGGTTCCAATCATAGGAAACTTGTTATGGCAGGACAAGAAAATGTTACCTTTTAATACAAGTGACTGTGTAATAGAGGTGACCGCATGGGCAGGTTTGACTGTATTTAGTATTTAAAGGATGAACATATTGATGGTCTACAAACATACCAATTATAACACAACGAACTACTCCTTAGACCCACCTTTACACGACACAATGACAAATATAAAAAAACTACTCCTTAGACCCCCCTCAACACAACACAATGACAAATATAAAAAACTACTCCTTAGACCCACATCAACACAACACAATGACAAATGTCAAAAACTACGCCTTAGACCTACCTCAACACAACACAATGACAAATGTAAAAAACTACTCCTTAGACCCACCTCAACACAACACAATGACAAATGTCAAAAACTACGCCTTAGACCCACCTTTACACAACACAATGACAAATGTAAAAAACTACGCCTTAGACCCACCTCAACACAACACAATGACAAATGTCAAAAACTACGCCTTAGACCAACCTCAAATTACACAACACAATGACAAATGTCAAAAAACTACGCGTTAAACTTCTTACNTGTTTTGTTAATGATGATTCAAAGGTACACCCCCCCCCCAAAACAGCAAAAAAACAAAAAAAATTAATGTTGACATATTTGTGATACAACATATGGGATTAGGTGGGTTATGGTGCAACTGTTAACAATATTTCAGTTATATCATGGCAGTCAGTTTTCTCAGTGGAAGAAACCGGAGTACCGGCAGAAAAGCACCGACCTATCGCAAGTCACTGGCAAAATTTATCACATAAAGTTTTATCCAGTACACCTTGCCATGACAGGTAGTTGTAAATCCAACTACCATAAGATGACGACCGCGACGGTCCCTATGAGTTATAATACTCATTCTAAACCTTATAGTGACTATGAGACAGACGTGAACTAGGTCTTAAAACTGTCCCGGGCATACATCATCTATCAGGTAGGTCCAATTGTTCATTAACGTGTTGGTCATCTGTGCAGCCCACCATGCATTGCCCAAATGTCCGTGTGGCCAGTCCGACTCTGTTGAGTGTGAGCTATATAACAACAATAAGAACGTTGTTGACCAAAATTAGGGATTTTTGTTATGTTTTGTTTGTTTTTTTCTATATAATAAGAGCGTTGTTTTTTGTTTTTTGTTTTCATTTTGTTTTGTTTTGTTTTTGTTTTTGCTCTTGTTTTTTTTTTGGTAAAGGGGGGGGATGGTTGTTTGTTTTGTTTTTTGTCAAGGGGGGAGGGGGTGGTTGTTTGTTTGTCTTGTTTTGTTTTTTTTGATTTGTTGTTTGTTTTCTTACTTCACTTATTATTCGAGTTCACACAGTTTGATATTTGCATTCATTTCTCTACTTGTTAAAAACAAAATACCGTGAATTAAGGCAAATTATGCAAATAATTAATGTGTGATGGTATAATGCAAAGAAAATCTCAGCTAATTGTAGATATTTTGTTTTTTAATATTAACGGTGAATAGCCCTTTGTAATAAGCCCATGTGTGAACGTACTCTTTAATATTAACGGTCAATAGCCCTTTGTAATAAGCCCATGTGTTAACGTACACTTTTAAATTATTTGATTTCCAACGTACAGATTATACCTGATGAAGATTAACGTACAGATTATACCTGATGAAGATTAACGTACAGATTATACCTGATGAAGATTAACGTACAGATTATACCTGATGGAGATTAACGTACAGATTATACCTGATGAAGATTAACGTACAGATTATACCTGATGAAGATTAACGTACAGATTATACCTGATGAAGATCAACGTACAGATTATACCTGATGAAGATTCACGTACAGATTATACCTGATGAAGATTAACGTACAGATTATACCTGATGAAGATTAACGTACAGATTATACCTGATGAAGATTAACGTACAGAGTATACCTGATGAAGATTAACGTACATATTATACCTGATGAAGATTAACGTACAGATTATACCTGATGAAGATTAACGTACAAATTATACCTGATGAAGATTAACGTACAGATTATACCAGATGAAGATTAACGTACAGATTATACCTGATGAAGATTAACGTACAGATTATACATGATGAAGATTAATCCAGAAACGTCTTCATACTAAATTTGATATCTACGTTTTGATCATTTTTCTCATTATAACTTTAAGATATACGAAAAATAATAAAAACAATCTTCCCAATGGGTCCGGTTGTTCAAAACAATGGATAAAGTTATCCACTGGACAAATATGATTTATCCTGGACAACTTTGTCCAGTCTAATTTGGTACTGATAAAGTTTTATCCAGTGGATAAATATGATCGCCAATTGAAATTATATTATATTTTTTGTTTGTTGTCATGAAGTTTTCCTCTATTCAATTTCAATAATAGCTTTTCCCCGTTTTGGAAATAGATTACACATAACAGGAACTAAGATAAATAGACAGATTTTGAATACAAATGTAAATAAATAAATGTAATACAAAATAATTGAGGAGAAAAAAAAACATGCATTCCATCAGAACTGATTTTGCATTTAATTTGTTGCGCAGTGCAAGTAAATTAAATTAAAGAGATGTGTATTTAAAAAAAAATTGGTGGGTGCTTTTGGTTTTCCGGATTCGTGAATTTTCCTTCCCCCAAAATTTTTGTTGGTTTTTTTTTAATTTTTTTTTTTTTTTGCCGTGAATCGTGATGGAGACATTGTCCGTGTACCATTTTC
Organism: Gigantidas platifrons; assembly: GCA_002080005.1. Lineage (NCBI taxonomy): Eukaryota > Metazoa > Mollusca > Bivalvia > Mytilida > Modiolidae > Gigantidas > Gigantidas platifrons. The sequence goes on from MJUT01032279.1 coordinate 146,816, forward strand.
AGTCAAATTTATTTTACATTCTTTATGATATGCATGTACGCCTCTCGTTTACGTTTTTATGAACCGCTGGACGTTAAACACCAATCAATAATTCAATCCCAATGTGGGTTTCTGTGTTTGTTCTTTGTTGTTGTTTCTTTTTATCTCAACCCGATGTCAATATTACATGAATTACTGGACACACCACCGTTCTATTGTTGACAAAATAGATCAGACTAGTGAGTATGTAAAATCGGCAAAAAAATACCTTATTACAATTACTTGGATTACATATTTTTGTGAAATGTGATCAGAAGAATTTATTTACCGTGCCTTCAATTGATCAATAAAAATACTTTTGATGAACCCTGAAGAGGATTCCCTTTTTTTTAACCTCAAAAGTGGAAGAATGGCTAATGATGACATTTTTTCTGGAAAATTGTTTACTAGATCTGCTTGTTGTTTTGGATTTAGATTTGGGATCGATTTTAATTGATAATTCTTTTTTTTGTTCTGTTTCTCAAAAGTTGGAAATAAATACGACAATGATGTATTATTTATTTTATTTGTTTTTGACAACAGTATGAAAAATGTCATTCAGGGTACGTGTGTAGATTTCTGTGAAAACATCCGATCCTATGTACGTTAAATGTCCCAAGATCCAATCAACATATTTTGTAAGCCGTGATATTTACATACATATATATGGGGAGTAGCGTGTAGTCCCAAAAATGTCACTTATTTCAGGCAAGCCCACTTCAATAGATTCCAGGTCTTCCAGAACACATTTTAGATTTTATTCTTGTAAGATTACATTTCACAACATCATTAAGTACAATAATTGAACTGGATCATAATAAAATATTTCTAAAGTTTTGTAAAATTGTGTTTTTGTCGTAAAATAAATATATCTTCATATTTTTATCTACATACCCCCCCCNNNCCCCCCCCCCCCACCCGAATTATTAGATACAAGACATGATTGACAAAATGAAACACCCTTTAATTACTCTTTCTCTTGCCTCAATACCGATAAATCTTTTAGTAAAGAAATGAAATGACTTGTTCAAATTATTTAAACAAATATTTACTTTGGATTATTATTTCATGATCTGAAGGAAAAAAAAGGTTTCGCTTAAAAATTTGATTACCATGTGACTTGAAAAAAAATTCTATGGAGACATAAATTCCCAGCTCCAACACAATGATAACAAAATGATTGGTCATAAATCATTTGCAGATCGCAACAAATAAATTGAACTGCCTGAAAAATAACCTGAAATGTCGTTGAAATTTCTTTCTTTTTTTCTTTTTTTTTGTCTAGATGCTTTTACACAGGAGGTGCAAATAATTATGGGAGTTGTCCACTGGACAAAATTATATCCAGTGGATAGCTAGCCAACCATTGTCTTTGCTTTTGAACAACAAATTTTATCCACTGGTTAGCTGTTCACTGGATAAGTAGTTGTCCAGTGGACAACTTTATCCCGTATTTTGAACAACCGGGCCCTGGAAAGTTTTTTTTTTTCATATGTCGTATTATCGGGACTCGCCAAGTCCGCCTTTGAATCTTCAACATGCACGTACATATCACTGTAATTATGGTGAATGCTGTTTTCATTGTTACGATACCAAATATGGATGGACTGATAAATGACCCCTTTTATTACAAAATCCTATGTAGTAGTCCGTTTTACGTACAAAGGGCGACAACTCGAATGGAATAGTTTATTTCGTTTCTACACGAAAACGTATGAATCAGAAGTGGTGATAACAAAGTCACCAAGTTTAAACTGGCATTTGAATGATCACCATAATATCAAATAAGTTATAGGTGAGGGTTGACATTTATCTTGCATGTGGATAGCACTTGTAAGACTAAGGAAAGAGAATGTGGCCCATTAAAACGAGTTTAATCCCGTCACGTTTTATTAAAGTGTATTTTCCAAAGCAGCAAAATGACCGATTTTGTGCAAAGAATATTGATTCTGCCTCCGATTAGAATTAAAAAGTGTTCTGACATGAGGATTTTTTTTTAAGATTATCATCACAATGTACATGTGATCCTAAAAGCACACAGACAATACAATGTATATAGATCTGACTCAAGTTTTCCAAACCGTATCAGTGGTGTAATAGGTAGCGTGCTAGCCTCGAATGTGGTAGATTGTGGGTTCGAACCACGATGAGGTAGAAACAAAGACAATAAATTTGACATTTGCACTCTACATAAAGAAGCAACAGACAAGACTGGTCGACTCGGAATCAGGATAATATGTCCGAGTGGAGCGACATGTCTACCCGCGGACTGTTGGTTCAAACTAAATGTATTGGTCTAGGCAGACATTACCTCATCGAATGTAACTTGTCTTCACCTTGATATAGCTGAAAGCTTGCCGAATTTCCTTTAAACAATAATCACTCACCCACGCACACACAAACAATATATACATCCAACTCAAGGTTTCTCTGATACAGAGACAAGATGAGACCACTCTATCCACCGATATTCCGTTAGTCATATGTCCATTGGTTATCAGTGTAGGACGTAGACATATTGGTTGATTGATTTATTTTTTATTGTGTTTCACGCCATTTTGAGCAATATTTCTGTTTTACAGGTGGAAGAAGCCGGAGTACCCGGAGAGAACCACCGACCATGGGCAAGCAACTGGTAATTTTTATCACTTGCGACTGCGAGTCGAGTGCCCCCTTTTTGTAATTTAGAAATCCGGCCGCGAACCCACGCCATATTGCTGATAGCCTTGTATGGGTTGTTAGGGAATCCAACTACCAAAATCGTTGAGCCACCCGGGCCCTCGTAGACATAATAAGAGTTTGAAGATACCAAAGGGGCAATCAGAATCAGTATTTCGAAGAAGAGGCAACACAATGGCCAACAGAAAAAGTACAAAAGGACAAACAACGATCAACAAAGCATACATATAAAACTAAAGATCGAGAAACACGAACCCCACTAAAATCCGGGATTGAGCTCAGGTGCCCCGGAAGGGTGAGCATTTCCTGTTCCACTAGTGACACCCGACGTGTTAATCTAGTTACACAGCCGGTGATGAACGAGGAAAGGACATGGAAGTATTTACGACAGATGGAACATATTCGTGGTCATTTGTGACAAAGATATTCCATAATGGTCAAGCAAGTCGTGGTGGCGATCGTAAAACTTTCGAAGTGATGACTTCAATTTATCTAATCGGAACCCTTGGTTCAGTAGCTTCCTTGTTAGCAGCAACCCTCTATAAAGGAAATCCTGATAGGAACCACAAGCTCTGGAATATCGTATCAACTGAGAGATATATGCTTCATTTGCAGGTGCTGCTGGAATGTTGCTACATATAAATGGAAAGTTCACAATGGGAAAATTGAAATAATATCGTTTGTCGTAAAGTTTCGTTCTTAAACGCCCCTCACTGTCAATTTATATAAGTATTGAAGAAAAGCTGCATTATGTTTTGAAGGCATCTATTGTTTAAAAGCCTTTTCCAAAGCAAGATTCAAAGACTTTTCCTAGTTTTGGAATAAAGGATTATCTCTCTATCATGTGTAAGTGATTTACATAAAAAAAACGATGTTATAAGGAGCTTTGTCTGCAGGTACATCAACATACTTGTCATGAAGGTAAACATACGCGTGTTGAATATTGGAAGATATATGTTGCGGGAGTGGTTTTTGATCCGTTAAATTTTTGTGCAATGTTATTGTGTTCGACAACTTCATAGCTTAAACATGTTCGGGAAAAAAGACATAGATTGTGTATGTCTACTCTGACATGATTTGTGCATTGTCTGACATAATTCTTGACAGAATCCATAACAATTTTAGTTAAGTTCTGAATTGATGAGTTAAGGGTCATGATATTTAATTTACACATCTCTTCGAAAAATTTTGGATTGACTTGGTTTTTGGTGTTTTAACGCCACTTTCAACAATATTTCAGCTATATCATGGCGATCAGTTTTAGTGGTGGAGGAGGCCGGAGTACCCGGAGAGAACCACCGACCATGGGCAAGCAACTGGTAAACTTTATAACTTGCGGCTGCGAGTCGAGTGCACCCTTTTTGTAATTTACAAAGCCGGGCGCGAACCCATGCCGTATTGGTGATAGGCTTGTATGAGTTGTTAGATCCAACGACCTAACTCATTGAGCCACCCGGGAACTCGAAAAATTTTTGTGACAAAAGGTGTCGCAACATATTTCACTATGAATTGGGAACTGGCACTTGGTTGAACATTATGGAATATCTGTGTCACAAATGACCACAGATATGTTCCACGTGTCGTAAACACTTCCCGGTTCTTTCCTCATTCATGACATTACCGGGTTTGTAACTAGGTTAACTAGATGGGTGCCACTAGTGGAGCAGGAACTGCTTACCCATTCGGAGCACCTGAGGTCGCATCCGGATTTTAGTGCGGTTTGTGTTGATCGATCTTTAGTTTTGTGTGTATGTTTTTATTTTTAGATCGTTGTCTGTCCTTTTTCTTTTGGCCATGGTGTTGTCTGTTCTTCTTCGATATACGGATTCTTATTACCCCATTTGGTATCTTCAAACTCCTCTATAGACTTATGTGTAGTTACATACAGTTGAAAATCATGGTTGTAGTAGGTGTAGAATAGATCGAAAATAGGAATACGGTGAGTGATTGTTGTTTAACGCCATATGAGCAATTTTTCAACTATATCACGCAAATGGTGACAACAAGTTCAATGTCGATATGATATCGGCTTTCTACTAGACCAACACGCTTAGTTGGATTTATAGTGCTAGCTTACTGAAACAATGGTCCACAGATAGACATGTCGATCCAAACAGAGACATTATCCTTATTCCGTTTGTTCTTCCCTGTTAATGCTGCGTGCTTAGCGGAGAAGCAACAAACACAAATTTTATAGTCTTCGGTTTGACCCGACCTGGGATCGAACTCACGATCTGCCACACTTGTCTCGAACACGCTAGCCATTACACCACTGATAAAGTAGGTATAGAATATGAATACAATATCAAATGGAACATACTGATAAAATAGGGACGCATTTTAGATCCGACTGATGTTTTATAAAGGACATTGCTCACGTTAATGGCATCACGGTTTATCGTTGAGAAACGAAAGTATAAGAAAGGAAAGTTTACCTTTGTTACCTTTCTTAATGCTAACAGGTTTAAAAAGTCTAATGGACAATATCAAGGCCATTGCTTTAAAGGTTATAATGTCGTTGATTTTTTGTGATTTTTTTTGTCCATGTATTTTTTACAAGGAAAACATTAAAAATATAAATTAACACTAATTATCAAGTTTTAAAGTATAAAGTCCATCCATTCACTTTATTTTCAACAAAACACATCTCGAACATAAATTCCTTTCTGAACGACAAAAACGATGGAAAACCTGCACGCGGTCGTACGATAATTTTAACTGATTCGGCTAGAAAAAGAAACAGGAAATGTTGGTTTGGTTTGGTTTGGTTTCATGGTGTTCAACACCACTTTCAACAATATTTCAATTATATCGTGGTGGTCAGTTTTGTTGGTGGAGGAAACCAGAGGACCCAGAAAAAAACCCCGATTGGTCGCAAGTCACTGACAAATATTATCAGATAATGTTGTGTACCTCCCCCTGATCGAGATTCAAACTCACAACATCGGTGGTGATAGGCATTGATTGCACAGGAACTTGTAAATCCAACTACCATACGATCATGACGGTCCTTCAGAATATAGATGATCCATAATGACGATAACCATGAATTTGTCTACACCGAGGAGCGGAGTTGAAAACGTCCATCACATTCACCGAACTATTGGTAGGGATTGATAGAAAACCTATGCCATCAATTTTGTCGTTACAACCCTAGCTGAAGTTTCCCTTTTATCACACCCAGTAATATTACTTTTGCATACGAGGAGGTGTTTCTAGGTTCCGATTAAAGGAACTGAATCGTTGGCGTATTGGTTAGTTTACTCACCTCGGGAGCGGTATATCTTGTGTTCCAGTCGCTGTCGAGTCAAACAAAATTCTATAATTTTTTTATTTGCTGCTTCCCTTCTAAGAACGCAGCATAATGGAGTATGAGGAAAGACTGATTGCCTCAGAATCAGAATAGTGTGTCCGATCGGAGCGACATGTCTACCTGCTGAATGTTGTAAGTGTGGTGTAAGTTTGTTCAGAGATTTAAGAGGAGAATAGTTAAATGTGAAAGTCGTACGCCGTACTACAGGCGACAGACGGGCTGACGCCAAGTGTTGACAAATGTCTACATCGCCTTTGGCCAGTTGTTCTTTAGAAAGTAATCATGTCTTGATTAATCTTTTTCTTACTGGGTGTTTGATTGTTAAATCTAATAAAATGTCTGATATGTTGTAAGGCTGTATATGAAACGTTGTGTCTTGTGAATTGAAGAGACAACGGCAAAAACAACCTCATAATTTGAAGATGATTAGACAATACAATGGGAAAAATAAGAAAACTAGAAAAAACAATGGACCTAAAAAAAAAAAAACATGAGAAACTAAAGATTGAACAACGCGAACCCCACTAAAAGCGGAACTTTAACTCAGTGTTCCAGACGGGTGTTCTATATTGACACTATGACACGTTACTCTTACAGAGCGTCAGGTGACAAGTTATATTCGGTTGTAAAACCTGAAGAAAAACCTTTAGCAAATTTAATGATTCAAAAGAGGAAGAATTGTACATGTATGACACCCTTTTTTCAAATTAATTCTTCCATTTGTAATGTCTTTGTGTTCTTTGATTTTTTCAATTTGTTTTTGAAAGAATGAGCAAAAATAACAAATCATCTTTAAAATAGAAATATCTTTGGTATATTGCAATACTAGCACATGTATAGGTATATATTCTTTCTTAAAGAATTATTTTCTTTTTCTCAAAGTTCTGCAAGTTCCACTGCATAAAACGTTTACGATTATTCAACCTTATAAAGAAAAGCTGTTCCATAATAATTACAAACAACTAAGTAATTTTTTACTTTATCAAAGTAGATTGCTGTAGGTTGATATATCTCATCTGATTTCTCGAGCACCGTTCTACAACGTTTTCCATCAGGTGATATCATGACCACACTATTATTATCCCTAGAGGCAACGTAAACATTGCAATCTCTATCAACAGCTACACCACGTGGATTTCTAATTATAGCTTCATCCTGTAATTCCCATGATTTATCACCATTTATCTTGTGGCAGCTGACTGTATTGGTTGTATTATTTGTATGGTATATGTTGTCTTTAGACGTTATAACATACGTGTAGTTAGGAAGCTTTTCTTGTTTAACTAACAGTGGTCTACTGTCGTCAGATAGTTGTACTCTTGAGATACCTCTCAATGCCTCACAAAACAATAATGATCCTTCATTTTGTGTTATCCCATGACACCAGCCAGAATTGTTAATTATTTTATCAATCTTCTTAGAAGCAATATTTATGATGTAAATTTTTTGATGTATTCCAGTTGAAATTACTAATCTTGTATCATCAATACAAGTCACGTCGTAAGCGTTCGGGATGGCAGGTAGTTTGGTATCTAAGTTGTCAGATGTCCAATCTTCATTTAGGATATGTAATCCTTTCGTGTCATAGTCAGCAAATATAAATTTGCCATTTGGAGTAATAGTACATCCTGTAATTTGTTTACAAACACGTTCTTTCTTCCTCATCAGTACCAGATTTATATCATGGATTGACACATTCCTTACTGGTGGTGTAAAGGTCATTATCTGTGCTTGTTTATCTTTTCCTCTTTTTATATTTATAGCCGGAGGGTTTGTTTCTCTACATACCGAACCAAAGATTTCAATATTGTTTATCGCCGCCATCTTTGCTTCAGGTCGGTAACACAAATTAATTTGTTGTAAACACTTGTCCTCCTGTAACGTTGTCACACACATCTCTTCCTCCTCAACTTCACGTAAGATTGTTCTTCCTCCCAGAAATGTCTGTAGATCTGACCCGTAAAGTTTCAGAGCTGATAATTTACTCTGCAACATCGCAATAGTTACTGCCTTCTTGTTTAGATTTTCCAGCAGGTTTTCAATTTCTGATTTAATTTTCGTCTCCTCAGTATCCAAGTTTCCAATTACTTGTTCTTCTAATTTATCCAGGTGCTCATTTATTTTTCTGCGCTCTTCTTGTATCTCGTTATGGATTTTTTGCCGTTGATCCGTGATTTTTGTAAGATTCTCTTCCCTGTCCCGTATCACTCTTTCCATGTTACTGGAAATGTCTTTCAAAGTATCCTCAATACTGTCAAGCATAGCTGATGTCTTTGCGGTTTTGACAATGTTCTCTATTGCTAACAATCCAACACAGTCGTTGTGATCTTCAGATATACATAGAGGACAACACAGACTTTCGTGCAGAGGACAATAGTTCTGGTGTTGTCTGTCATGTTCTGTACAATGGACTATCTTAGACACAGATTGGGGTATTTTATGGTAGTTCTCGATCGATATAACTTCATGTGATTTTGTATATTTAGACACGTTATGGTATTCAAGGCATTCCGAACACAAACCTTCCTCACATTCTGGACACCAATTGTCGGCATTTTTTATTGTATGCCGTGCCTCACATATACTACATGACACATCACTGGACGTTGCCATTTTATCTGTATAAAAATAAATATATGCTTGCCAAATATTTATTTCACGTTTAATAAATCAACAATTAAGGAATAAATATGCCGAAAACTGAATATTTAGTTTCAAAACGAGGTTAAAAATACTGTATAAAATATCACAATCAGAGCAGGACGAAGCTGATGATATATTAAGCAAATCTAAATAATACATAAGAGGCTCTACTGTAGGTAAACAACTAAAACTAGAGGCTCAATGGGAAGAGCCAGTGTCGTTCACGATTCATTATGCTTTGAGGAAACTTTATACAGAACATAATTTCTATTAATTATGCAAAATGGTCTTAGAAATTCAGAAGATTTGTTTTATTGACTAATCACAAACAAGAACTGTCCATAACGGCCATGGAAACTTTGTACAGGATTAGTGATTTCAAAGGAAAAGATTTATTAGAGATCGACCAACCAGAAACAAGAATTGGCTATGGCGGCCATGTTTGCAATGGATCGGAACAAAATGAACAATCTTTATAGAGGACCTTCCATATATGCTTCCTAATAAATGGTGTTTCGGTTTATTTGGCCTAGCAGTTTAAGATGAGAAGATTTTCTTAGAAACCAGAAGCTCCCAGGAGCCTGTAATCGCTGACCTGGATCAAAGCTGCTTTCAATAACAACGCAACTGCACTGTGATGGCCATCTTGGTGGGAGAGCGCGACTGCCAGACACAATTTTGGAAAATGACCATCCAATGACGATTCCATCAAAGTTTGGTTTTAATTGAGCTACTGGTTCCAGACAAGATGGTTTTTTATTTGAATTTCCCATAGGGTCCTATGTTAAACTAAGTTCAGCTGTGCAGCCATCTTGGTCAGAGGGCGGGACCACCAGACATAATTTTGGAACCATCCAATGACTATTTCATTAAAATTTAGTTCTTATTAAGCAAATGGTTTCAGACAAGAAGATTTTTATGGGAATTTCCCATAGGGTATTATGTTAAATTAAGTTTGGCTGTGGTGGCCATCTTGGTCGAAGGTCTGAAATGCCGGACACAATTTTGGAAGGGGACCACCTAAGGATCATTTCAGCAAAGTTTGGTTGATATTGGACCAGTAGTTTCAGAGGAGAATATATATTTTTTTAATTTCATCCCCCCTTTTTATATTTAGCTTGGCAGCAATCCTGGTTGGAAGTCGGGATCGCCGGACATTATTTTGGAAGGGGGTCATCCAAAGACCATTCCACCAAAGTTTGGTCTAAATTAACTCAGTGGTTTCTGAGGAGAAGATTAAAATGTGAAATGTTGACGGACGGACGACGGACGAAAAGTGATGGCAATAGCTGACATGGTATAAAGGTCAGGTGCGCTAAAAACGGAATATATGTTAAATTACTCCTTGCCATGTAGCTGCAGTTAAAAGTTGAGCTCATTGTGACTTATACTAAAGCAGCAATGGACAATTGAAGAAATTTCTATTTTTAGCAACAACGGCCATCTTGAATGGAGGGCGAGGCTGTCGGACACAATTGTGAAAGGGATCCACCCAGGGACCATCCCTGCCATGTTTGGTTTAATTTGGTTCAGAGGTTTCAGAGAAAAAGATTTAAATGTGATCGTTTATCAAAATATGCCTAATTTGCATAATCGGTAAAAATCGGCTGAAAGAAAAATTTCACAGAAAAACCAGGAATATTTGTTAAACTACTCCTTGCCATGTAGCTGCAGTTACAATTTGAACTCAATTTGACTTATACTAAAGCAGTAATGAACAATTAAAATTATATCCCCTTTTTTTCTATTTTTAGCTTGGCGGTCATCTTGGTTGGAAGTCGGGATCACCGGACACAATTATGGAAGGGGGTCATCCAGGGACCATTCTAACAAAGTTTGGTCTAAATTGTCTCTGTGGTTTCTGAGGAGAAGATTAAAAACTGAACACACACACACAGTTCTACTGTAGTTAAACTGAACACACACACACAAAGTTCTACTGTAGTTAAACTGAACACACACACA
>MJUT01032285.1:10920-33626 GCA_002080005.1 Gigantidas platifrons
ATATACCATGGATAGGAGGTTCGATATACCATGGATAAGGGGTTGAAAAAACCATGCGTTTTCAATTTACCATACAGGGGGAGGAGGGGCCAGTTTTCAATAAGGGCGGTCAATATACCATGGATGAAAATTGACCTCGGGGGTCACTATACAATGTTGGTCAAAATACCATATGATCACGACGACGAAGACCCCACTTTCGAAAGAGGAATCGAGTGCAATGTCTGATGCCATCTTCATTTTGCGGTTAACATCATAGGTTTCATGGACAGATTTGTGTCTGCCTGCTTTCATTATACAAATGTAGACAGTATTAATTATATTTTGTAGCATGACCAGTGAGTTCATACATTGTTCGTTCCTTGATCAGATTGGCAACATGTTTATCATAATGTCGGATAACTAGATTCATTTACTGACAGTTACATTGTATTGTTTGCATTATCCTGTAAAATGCAAAATTAATTGAAGCGAATATGTGCATAATATTCTATTGTGTGGTGTTTATTTTCTTGGCTTTGGTCATTGGAACATTATATATAGGGTGAGTGCGGGTGGATTTCTCTAACCTCCTCATTATACGTGCCTGTCGAACTAATGACCTAGATGTTTATCACAATCTACCATTGTCTTAGTTTAGTGTTTAGAGGTTAAAGGTAAAATATGAAATAAGGTGAAAGTTCAAGTTATTATTGTTGATTAGATTTTGATCTTTTTTCCAATTTCAATTTACGTCTCTTGTGTCGTCATAAAAAAAATCGATAGTTATCTTCATAGTCAAAAACATGATTAAGACAAACAGCACACACACCTTTTATTGAAACTGGTAAGACTTTTAAATTCACGTTGTGCAAAAAATCAAACATCAAAATTTAGCTTTACATTAACATTCCTCATGAAAATGTTAAATAAACGTTAGAGAATACCGAAGTGGACAATCCATAGAAACTGGAAAAATAGGATACAGAAGACGAAGAAAAACACATCACAATATGGGTCGGACATCATTAAACGCAAGCAAACACAAATAACGTAAAAAAGACATGAGCCCACATACAAACAACTGGAGGTAAAGATGAACCGAACATGGTTTTTAAGCGGAAATCGTAACGGACATCACAACTCAGAACATAAAGACACATAATAGGACAACTCAAATTACTTGATAAATGTTTACCAACTTTACGATTATAGCTTTGGGTCAAGAGTAAACTTATTTTGTAAAGCACGAAAAAAAATGTCAAAAGTATTACTCAGAAAATGAAATCACCAGTATGTTGGAGTTCCTTATCGATAACATATTTGTTGAGTTCAGAGGGCACATTTTTATTTACAACTCATCAATATTCCCATGGTAACAAACTGTGTCCCTTTACTTGTCAGCACAGACAAACCTGCTCATACGGTCACCTCTATTAAGCAGTCATTTGTATTAAAAGGTAACTTTTTTCTTGTCCTGTCATAGAACATTTAATATGAACTGAACCTCTTTTAAGAGGTCACCTGTCTTATAAGACCACATTTTCTTAGTCCGGAAGGTGGCCTCTTAATACATGTTTGAATGTATTTCCCCTTAATTCTATGATGCAGAAACTAAAGCTCTTCATTTTACATGCAAGCATGTTAATGGTGGTCTGTCAATTAATTATCCAAGCTTTGGTCATTGAATTACGTTGATATGTCCGCAAAGAATTCGAGATAAAGGAAAACAGCTCCAATTTCAATTGCCTCATTTCATTAAATTTATCCCAAATTTGATACCAATGGTCATCTTTTTACAAGATTGACATGATAAATTTTTCACACTTAAGCTATATAAAACCGTTCCCGCGTATGAAATTTATATTTCACAACTCACACGTTGTGTTCGACCTTGCTGTGTTTTTTTAGCAACGTCATCGTTTTCTGAGTACTAATCATTTAAGTCAATGATTAGTAAGGAATCGTCTCGTCATATTGTAAAGGACACACTTCCCTATTTGAGGTCATATGAATTGCAGTAGGTTCATAACCAAATCTGCTCAATGCGTAAGTGGATATCTCCTTTAGTGCATGTGGGAATGCGGTTGTATACAATGTTAGATGTCCCGGGATCAAATTCCGTTCGGAGAAAAAATATGCTCTACTGTTACAATATCTTTCACAAATGTGTGGACATTAACAAGACATTGTTGAAAAGTATTTTGTCACTGGCGTACATGCACATGTTGACGTCAAGACGGTAGTGTAAATTAGATTTGTTTAAAGTTGGTTGTTAAATTTTCACTATTAAGGTTTTCACGTGCCTGCGTTCTATCGAACAAATTCTGGTCAAGGCCATCGACTCTCTTTTATAGAAGTTATATTATACATATGGTAACGTATGTATGCATAAAGTTGAAGACGAGGACTCGATTTGTTTCCCAAAAAATTTCACTTATTCGACCGCGTCATTTCACTAAAAGAGGATGTTTGGGTCCATGGATATGGTTAGTTTATGTATGTGTCTGCATCAAGACAGGAGAGTGAATGGTCAGGTATATTAGCGGTATGGTTAGTTTATTGATGTACATGTATCAAGACATGAGAGTGAATGCTCATGTATATAAGGGGTATGGTTAGTTTATTGAAGTAGCTGTATCAAGACATGAGAGTAAATGGTCATGCATATTAGGGGTATCAAGACAGGTGAGTAAATGGTCATGTATATTAGGGGTATCAAGACAGGAGAGTGAATGGTCATGTATATTAGGGGTATCAAGACAGGAAAGTGAATGGTCATGTATATTAGGGGTATCAAGACAGGAGAGTGAATGGTCATTTATATTAGGGGTATCAACACAGGAGAGTGAATGGTCATGTATGTTAGGGGTATCAAGACAGGAGAGTGAATGGTCATTTAGATTAGGGGTATCAAGACAGGAGAGTGAATGGTCATGTATATTATCATGTATATTAGGGGTATCAAGACAAGAGAGTGCATGGTCATGTATATTAGGGGTATCAAGACAGGAGAGTGAATGGTCATTTATATTAGGGATATCAAGACAGGAGAGTGAATGGTCATGTATACTTGGGGTATCAAGACAGGGGAGTGAATTGTCATGTATATTAGGGTTACCAAGACAGGAGAGTGAATGGTCATTTATATTAGGGGTATCAAGACAGGAGAGTGAATGGTCATGTATATTAGGGGTATCAAGACAGGAGAGTGAATCGTCATTTATATTAGGGGTATCAAGACAGGAGAGTGACAGGTCATGTATATTAGGGGTAGCAAGACAGGAGAGTGAATGGTAATTTATATTAGGGGTATCAAGACAGGAGAGTGAATGGTCATGTATATTAGGGGTATCAAGACAGGAGAGTCAATGGTCATGTATAATAGGGGTATCAAGACAGGAGAGTCAATGGTCATGTATATTAGGAGTATCAAGACAGGAGAGCGAATGATCATTTATATTAGGGGTTTCAAGACAGGAGAGTGAATGGTCATGTATATTAGGGGTAGCAAGACAGGAGAGTGAATGGTCATTTATATTAGGGGTATCAAGACAGGAGAGTGAATGGTCATGTATATTAGGGGTAACAAGACAGGAGAGTGAATGGTCATGTATATTAGGGGTATAAAGACAGGAGAGTCAATGGTCATGTATAATAGGGGTATCAAGACAGGAGAGTGAATGGTCATGTATATTAGGGGTATCAAGACAGGAGAGTGAATGGTCATTTATATTAGGGATATCAAGACAGGAGAGTGAGTGGTCATGTATATTAGGGGTACCAAGACAGGAGAGTGAATGGTCATTTATATTAGGGGTATCAAGACAGGAGAGTGAATGGTCGTGTATATTAGGGGTATCAAGACAGGAGAGTGAATGATCATTTATATTAGGGGTATCAAGACAGGAGAGTGAATGGTCATGTATATTAGGGTAGCAAGACAGGAGAGTGAATGGTCATTTATATAAGGGGTATCAAGACAGGAGAGTGAATGGTCATGTATATTAGCGGTATCAAGACAGGAGTGTGCATGGTCATTTATATTAGCGGTATCAAGACAGGAGAGAGAATGGTCATGTATATTAGGGATAGCAAGACAGGAGAGTGAATGGTCATGTATATTAGGGGTATCAAGACAGGAGAGTGAATGGTCATTTATATTAGGGGTATCAAGACAGGAGAGAGAATGGTCATTTATATTAGGGGTATCAAGACAGGAGAGTGACAGGTCATGTATATTAGGGGTATCAAGACAGGAGAGTCAATGGTCATGTATATTAGGGGTATCAATACAGGAGAGTGAATGGTCATGTACATTAGGGGTATCGATTTTGTCTCTGTTTTTACGATTGGATCTTGGGTCTGTTCTGACGATGTGGAGTTTTTGTGTCTGTTCTAATGGTGTGGAGTGTTTGTGTCTGTTGTGACGTTCTGGAGTTTTTGTGTCTGTTCTGACGGTGTGGAGTTTTTGAGTCTGTTCTGACGGTGTGGAGGTTTTGGGTCTGTTTTGACGGTGTGGAGTGTTTGTGTCTGTTCTGACGGTATGGAGTTTTTGTGTCTGTTCTGACGGTCTGGAGTTTTTGTGTCTGTTCTGACGGTGTGGAGTTTTTGAGTCTGTTCTGACGGTGTGGAGGTTTTGGGTCTGTTCTGACGGTGTGGAGTTTTTGTGTCTGTTCTGACGGTTTGGAGTTTTTGGGTCTGTTCTGACGGTGTGGAATTTTTGGGTCTGTTCTGACGGTGTGGAGTTTTTGGGTCTATTCTGACGGTGTGATGTTTTTTGGGTCTGTTCTAATGGTATGGAGTTTTAGAGTCTGTTCTGACTGTTTGGAGATTTTGTTTTTGATTTGTTTTTCATTTTAGTAATCACTCCTGAATTATAATGAACACAGACAATTGAAAAAAGAGGGAAACAAACGCAAACAAACAAACAAACAAAAAGAAGAAGAAGAGGAGGATGTGTGATCAGTTCCCGCTCGACTATTGATACCCGCCGTGTATCATTAATTTCAGTCCGTTACGGTTCGTCTTTTCTACTAGTTTTTTGAAGGAAATCTTATGTCTTATTTGTTATATGTGTTTGTTTGAACAGAGTGGTGTCCAACACACACATTGGTATTGTGTTGTGTTTTTTTTTTTTTTCTTCGTCTTGTGTGCCCTATGTTGCCAGTTTCTCTACATTGTCCATTTTTGATTGCCCCTTCGGTATTATCTAATGTTTATTTGCTTTTCATGATATTATACAGACAAATGCTAATTGGATGTTAATATGGTCATATATCCGTGTGCGTATGTAAAACGTTATTTCATTTGCTATTTATTCCTAGGTTGAAGTTAATCTTTGCACGATGTTTGAATGCTTAGCATCTAGGAGAAAGAATTTACAGCTGATAAATTCCAGTTACTACTTATAGCTGACAAATTACAGGCACCAGTTATAGCTGACAAATTACAGTCATCATTTATAGCTAACAAATTGCAGTCACTATTTATAGCTGACAAATTATAGTCACCATTTAAAGCTGACAAATTGCAATCACCATTTATAGTTGACACATTACATTTACAAATTATAGCTGGCAAATTACAGTCACCATTTATAGCTGACAAATGACAGCCACCATTTATAGCTGACAAATTACAGTCACCATGTAGAGCCAAAACATTGCAGTCTCTATATATAGCTGAAAAATTGTCTGAAAGTGGACAGACATATCAATAACCCTTACCATTTTAATAAAAACAATGTATTAAATAACTAACGACAAGGTAATGATTTTAGTGTTTATTATTTTATTTCTTTGTTCACATTTATTTTCCTCATCTTGTGCCTGCAATTCAAAGCATATATAATTAACTTTAAAATGCTATCATAATAAAACAAATTGTGTGTATATATTTAATAATATATGGCCGTTTTATTTTGCAGAAGACAAAACACCACTAAACAAAGAAGCACACCAAACGAAAAGACATAAAGGATATAACACCGTTAAGAGGGCAACACGGAAAAATCTCAGGCACCCAAGGGAATGATTTCTGGTCTCCAACGAGGCTCGCCTCGTTGGAGACCAATATAAATCTTTCCCGCGGGTTTCTGAGATTTTTTGTCTTGCCCTCTTACCGGTGTTTGATTCTTTTTCTCACTAATTTAACAAGAGGATATTTTTATTTGACAGCTATGCTTTTTTAGCAGACGATGTAAACAAACAGAGTTATTTCCCCTTAATGTGTGTAAGGGTGTGTGTTTTTGATGAAAGGGATGCATGTTTCTATTGTAACCTAATTTTCGGGGGCAGTTGATAAGTGACTGACTAGATAAATACACAAAACGTAAATATTTAAGCAATTTTATTGATACAATGACATTTTGCGCAAGTAACATTTTCGCGGGAAAAGTAGCGTGAAATTCTTATCTCACCCACGGTTTAAGACAAGGATATCTCACACGGCTAAAAATAGCAACTGTGCTTACTCATTAGTGAGAAAAGATAATTCAGAGCCTGGGCAACACATGTTAATGAATGACACCCGACATAATCCGAATAATTGTAAAAGAAATATACATTCATTCTTTATAGGAACTTGCAATCATATGTGAGATTTGATATTTTGTTCACATGTGGTAAGCACTTGCATTAGGTCATCATTGTAATAATATGGGAGGATTGGACCCATAAAATTAGCTTAACTCCGTAATTGTTTATTGAAATACCTGTACCAAGCTAGGAAAGTAAGAAATAATGTATTTGTGTGTTTGGGGTTTCCATTACCCCTCATGCAATGATTTTTAAATTCAATTTTTGAATTGTTCTGACAGTGTGGTATTTTATCTTTGTTTTTCATTATATTTACATACAGCAGTCGTTTTTTCTATAAAAGAAAAATCAAAAACAAACCAGTACAAATATAAGAAGGGGGTAGGGGGAATGCAAAATGCCAAAAAATTAAAAAAGATAAAAATAACATAATAAAATGATTGACTATGTAATACTCACAAATATTACTCTCACAAATAAAATTACGTTCACTATGACACGTGGTGTCAAACCAGTTTTTCCGGCCATTGTTATATGTTACACAATTATATGATGTTCCTCGATGTCCACATCTAAATATCCATATTGTAAACGTAACATCAGATTGGTCATAGCTCCAACGCCATTTTCCTTCTTGAAGGTCACTAAGACCTATCCAGTAGTATTCGCCTCCTGTTGTATATAAATATATAATTATGAAATGCTCCATATAAAGAAGCAGGAAGTTTTACGGTCGTCACCATGACTTAGTTGACCTTTATGGAATATCCGTTTCACAAGTGACCACGGATATCTTCCACTTGTCGTATACAGTTCATGGTCCTTTCACCATTCATGACTAATCACCGGGTTTGTAAATAGATTAACACGACGGATACCACTAGTGGTGCAGAAACTGCTTACCCTTCCGGAGCACCTGAGTTCTACCCGGTTTTTAGTGGGGTTCGTGTTACTCGATCTTTAGTTGTATGTGTATGTTTTGTAGACCGTTGTTTGTCCTTTTGTTCCTTTATATTTTGGTCATTATGTTGTATGTTCTTCTTTGATATACGGATTCTGATTACCCACTTTGGTATCTTCAAACTCTTCTTTGCATCATTTAAAATAATCATCATGACATGAATCCTGCATGTACGTTAAATCATATCCACATTTTGCTTGCTCCGTTTCTAGTGATTTCTTTGGAAAAATATATTTGTATCATTAAACTCTATATTAGTAATCCGATACCATTCATTATATTTTCGCAAAAGAAGAAGCATTTAAAACGCTAATAGAGATCATTCTTGTTCTAAAATTTTCCACAAAATGTCCACTAATGGTTGATTAATATCGGGAATTGGTGCTGGTGAGTATTTTTAATCAATACGAATCAAATTAAAAAAAAGATATTTGACAAATAGAATATTTTCTTTAAATATGTTCCTTTCATAATGTACATTCATAACGATCGCACAATTGTGAATATTGTGGTAAAATGGAAATTGCTATTATAAATAATAATTAAGATTGTACGGGAGTAGGTGGTATGGTGAGATCGCAGTTCAAAGCTTTACAAATTTGAAGAAAAGATATCAAAATTTAGTTTTCATAGTATATTAATTATATGTTAATGAAATACAAAATATAGATATCTAGTCCAATTCGGACGACATGTATCTTGAATAACATTCACGAGGCACGCTAAAAGTAAACAGATTGGAAAGCCAAAGAATTAAAAGTCTTTTGAGGCAAACATACCAAAGGGCTTTTACATGATGGTCAAAATGGGCTAAGGTTAACTCTACGGAGGATATGACACCTAGTTTTAATAATAATTACATTATTTAGGAAGTGATAATCTCAGTGAGTGAGTGATTGTTGCTTAACGCCAACTCAGCAATTTGTCAGATATATCATGGCGAGAACAAGTTGATTTTCAATGATATGATGATGAAGTCCGCTTTGTACAAAACCAACAAGCTTAGTCCCCTGATAGACATGTCACCCCACTAGGACACATTATCCTGATTCCGAGCAAACAAGTCCTTGCTCTTTCTCCTTAGTGCTGCGAGCTTAACACAAAGAAACAAATACCAATTTATAGTCTTTGGTTTGACTCGATCGAGCCTCGAGCACATGACCTACGGCACTCAAGGGGAGAACGCTAACCATTACACAATCGATACGGTTGTGTTAGTTTCAATAGAAAAAATACGTTTAATATTTTATAGATCATTTCAGTGCCGAACCATGGACTACTCTGCGGATGATACTCTCGAGACTACTGGTCTTCCACCAGACGTAGCAAACGTAGTAAAGAGCACTCTCCAAACACGACACACACTATGCTCGAAGGCCATTTTCTAACACTCCTCCTCCAATTAGTAACTCATATCAGCCACATTGTGACGTGTATGTCAGATTGTTTTCTGAATGATCCCTTGGAACCATCTATAAACTTAAAATAAATTGCCACAGAAATGCATAATATTTGTATTTCAAGGGACACTTTGTTCTCGTGTGTTCTGATTAAAATATATTAGGAAACTTAGTACACACTTTTAAAGTCATCCTGCAGCATCTGTAGATCTTTGTTCACCGTCTTTATTTTCTGGTTGATGTTCTTAAACGTCGCCTCCAAGTAGGACTCCAGATTTGTCAAGGCTTTCTGTGGATCCTCAAAATCCTTAGAATCATTTGTCAGACATGGCAACCTGACAAAGCGCACTACTCCCTTACAGATTAAAAACAATAAACAGACCCTGCTTATAATCATTGTACATTTTCCTGAAATATAAAGACAAAGATTTAAGACGAGTGTGAAGATACCAAAGGGGTAATCAGAATACGCATATCGAAGAAGAACAGGCAAGATAATGACCAAAAGAACATGTATAAAAGGACAAACAACGATCTACAAAACATAAACATAAAACTGAAGATCGATAACACGAACTCCACTAAAAAGCGGGGGTGAACTCAGGTGCTCCGGAAGGGTAAGCAGTTCCTGCTCCACTACAGACATTTCCGCTCACCAGGAGTTAAGACCAACATTCCTACTCTTCATCTTTGGTCGCGTTAGATGTAATTCCGCAATTCTCGTGCATTGCCACCTCCTGGATTTCCTCAGTTATGTCACTCATAAATAATATAATTTTTATCGAACCAGCACAAGCATATAATACCAAAACATGTACACAGATTAATAAAAACACTGTGTCTCCAGAAATTATTATTTGTTCTTATTTTGACAATAGTTAATGCTAAAACCTACATGGGTCTATTTTGATTTTATATATCTATTCTTCAAAATAAGTGTTTCTGTAAAGCAAATCCTCATTGTTTACAGTTGTTTCTTGCTGCATCCAGTAAAACGCCGTTACCATATGAACATAAGGATTTGATTAAAACTGCCGTTGTGGGGAGGGAAGAGGATTAGTAATCTCTTGCTGGCGAACATGAGATATATAGATACTATTGAAAATGAAATACAATAAAGGTTCCCCAAGCCTCAAACTATTAGACACATAGACGACCACAATAGAATCCAATGGGATTAAATCCTACCTTAGGAAAGACACATCAATGTAGCGAGCTTAATCCTAGTCATAGTTACAATAGAATCACAACCATCACGTAAAGGTAGAGAAAATAAAACAGCACACTGTTGGAACAGTTCCAAAATCTTATAGAATAATCGTAGAAATACAGAAGCAAAATTCGATACTGCTAACACACATAGATGTTCACTTGCGTTTCTGGCATGGCCTAGGCACTTCCATATCAAGTGGATTTATTTTAAACTCTTTTTGTCCATACATTGAAATCGAATTAGTCTTACATAATATATACACAGAACACCAATTACATACATAGAAACATTTTCATATAATATCAAGACATGCTCTAGAAATACAAAACTTAAACAACTTTACATACTGAATTCTCGATCATAAAAACACGGCACTTCCGAATCCCAATATATGAAATATGAATCCCCGGATCCGGAAAATGGTAATTCCCGTATTACGAGCGAGAATATCCCCAATCCCATAGTCCCGATAAATGCCTGATCGGTGTTGTATTCAGATTCTAATATTGTGTCGTGTTGTGTATATATTAGTAGAAAAAATATACTTCAAAGTATGGTACAATGTTTATATATTCCAGATATGAGGTTTGCTCAGCAATGTTTGTGAAACAAAAGATACTTTAAACAGTGGTGGACAATTCCAATATCAACAAAGCAGAACCAAATTTTACCTAGAAAACATTGTATGAAAAAGAACCATGATCTATGGCTTTGTAAATCCAGGTCCTCGATCAGATATGCACAAACATGCGGGGGTATTAAACATGTTATTTGGATCCTAACCCTCTCCCTCTTTATAATTGAATCTCCAACAACAATACAGATATTAACAAACAATTAAATGGTTTTCCTTAGATTCGCTTCCACTCTAACATGAACTACACACTATGACAACATAAACATGGACAGTACAATAGCAGAGTCAATGAATGTTCGTTGTTAACTGACTACTGGCTAAGACGATATAATCTGTTGGTTAAACATCATTATTCGTTTGACAAAATTGGTGTCGAGTACCACTGACAAAGCGTACAAAATAAGGGTAATAACAAAATTACCGAACACAGAGCAATCTTCCAAAGGAAAAGTCAAAACTCATGAATCAATAAACAGACAAAATCATTGTAGCTCATTGTTTGTCATTGTTTGTCATCTTGTCTTTTTCTTTTGGTCATTGAATTGTCTGTTCTTTTCCGATTTACGGATTCTGATTACCCATTTAGTATCGAAGTGATGAATTCAATTACATGTACTAGAAACTCTTGGATGAGTAGCTTCATTGTAAGGAACAACTCTATAAATGAAATCCTAATAAGAATCACAAACTCTAGAATATCTTATCCACTAAGAGATATATACTCAATATGTATATGAGTTCACCCCCGGTTTTTTTCTTGGTGGGGTTCGTGTTGCTAATCTGTTTAGTGTTTTGTGTGTGTTGTCCTATTGTGTGGCTTTACTTTCTGAGTTCCGTGTTGTGATGTCCATTACGATTTCCGCATTAAAACGATGTTCGGTTCGTCTTTACCTCCTGTTGTTTGTAGGAGGTATAATGTCTTATTTACGTTATTATATATTTGTTTACGTATAGTATACCGTGTTGTGTTGTGTTGTGTTGTGTTGTGGTTTGGTTTTTTCGTTTTCGTCGTCGTGTTTTGCCATATTTTGCCAGTTTCGCTGGATTGTCTTTTTTCGGATGAAATAATTTCAAAGGGAAAACAAAGACTAAAACCTTATTATTTCATACGGGAATAAATAAAAACAAACAAATAAAACAAATAAAAACAAAAGAAAGCAGAACAAAACAAACAAAATCAAAACAAAAGAAAGGAAGAAAGAAAGAAAAAAGAAGAAAAATATAATTTAATTTAAAACAGGAAACATTTAATGTTAATCAGAAAGGAAAGCTTGTTTAAGGGGGTACCATACACTACAGGGAGATAAATCTTTAAAATCAGTGGAACGTTTTGATTATATGATGTTTGTATGCAGATTTCAAGCATCTCAATGATCAAAACCACAGAGAGAAAAGCTGCTATTTGGTTAGTGAATTTATAGCTCTGAGTCTGTTGGTTGGAATTTGTTACAATATTGATATGTATTAATGTGGATATATTCAAACAGACTGCCAAAAAAAATAAGACAATTAAACGAGCAGATCAAATGTTACCTGAAGTGTATGGTACAACCTTAATGCAAAAGTGTGGTCTTCCTTTTTAACATATTTAGCCGATGAGATGTACCTTTCTAAATTATACTTAATACAAGTGTTGAGTACAGACTGATATTGACACAGCAGTGGATTCATAATGGTAACTCTCTGATCAAGTTCACCATGATTTATTATTTTAATCAAAGAAATATAATATTCATTTTTTTACAAGACTGATTTAAATCTTTCATAAAAATGATAGATGAAACAATAATGTTAAAATTCATTTTACAATTCTCACAATTAACTTGGTTGGCTTAGGACACACAGTTGTATTAGTATTGTTCTTTTATCTTGAACGCCAGAGATATAAGTCGAGCACTCGAGACATAGGTCGAGCACTTGAGATAAAAGTGGAGCTCTCAAGGTAAAGTTGGGCGTTCGAGAGAAAAAAGTGTTTTATAACAATGTATTCTCGGTTTTATAACTAAGTATGTTTTACATAAATACACATCCATGCACCATACCTTTTATAACAGAAGTTCTGAAGAGTGTTACAAATCAAATTGTTAATGCTTATGACACGTTTCTGAGAATAAACCTAATCAGGTACTCTCAATATCAAAAGATTAGAAAATCATATAATTTACAAGTCTGTTGGAGAAGGAAAACCTAAGGTCGTAAACAGTATTATCATAATCTCTAAGGTTTAATATTATGTTCCTATAGTATCTGTATTGATGAAGTTGTATTTAACTCTGTGTCCAATCAGGAACTGATGTGAGAAAAACGTGAAAGACAATAAAGGCTAGAGAATACCTAAGTGGCAATCTAAAATGAACAATCCAGAGAAACATAGGGTACACAAGACGAAGAAAAAACAACAAAAACGCAATACAATATGTATTGGACGCCACTCTACGAAAACAAACACAAATAACGTAAATAAGACATGGTCCCTCCTACAAATATCGTTGTTATGTTCATCTCAATGAAAATTAACTTATTCTCGCCATGATATAGCTGAACAAATGTCTGAGTTAAATGAGTAAATTTTGTCAGATATTAAAAAAAAATATATACATTACTGTCGCAACAATTCCAAAACCAACCGAAACATCGAAGAAACAAGGACAAAATCCATACCCCTAACACAAAGACATTCCGTTTACTTTTCTGGCATGGTACAGACCATCAATAATACATTCACTTTTCATCAAGAACACAGGATATAATTTTTGTCTGTTGGCTCAGAATCAGGATAATATGTCCGAGTGGGGCGACATGTCTGTCCTCAGACTGCAATTTCAGTGAGATATAATTATAAAAATCCAGCTACGCGTTGGTCTAGTACAAAGTGGACCTCATCATTATCATATCATTGAAAATTAACTTATTCTCGCCATGATATAGCTGAGTAAATTTCTGAGTTAAATGAGTAAATTTTGTCAGATTTTTTCTCGACTTTTAGACTTTCAGATCCTTAAAATTGTATAGAAAGTAGACCCGATTGACGCCATTTAAATTGCATTGTTAAGCCTGTTCACAGAATCTATTTTTTTATTATTAACATAACTTAGGTAAGAACTTCGAAAAGTTGGTTAAGTTTGATTTGGTTTATGGTGTTTAACGCCACGTCCAACAATATTTCAGCTATATCGTGGCGGTCAGTTTTATTGGTGTAGGAAACCGTAGCACCCAGCGAAAGCCACCGAACTGTCGCAAGTAACTGACAAATTTATAGCATAATGTTGTATCGAGTACACCTCGCCATGAACGGGGCTCGAACTTACAACTTTTGTGATGATATGCACCGATTAAATAAGTAGTTGTAAATCCAACTACCATACGATCACGGCTTCTACGGTCCCAACTTTTTAAAAAGGAATCTTATGGTAAACATCATAGGTTTCATGGACAGACCTGTGTTTGCCTATTATAATTATACAAATGTAGATAGTAATAATTATATTATGTAGAATGACCAGTTGGTTCATTAATTGCTCGTTCCTTTATCAGATTGTCAACGTAATAATGATAGTGTCAGTTAAAAAGGGTCATTTACTGACAGTTGCATTGTATTGTTTGTATTATCCTGTATAATGCAAAATTAATTGAAGCGAATATGTGTATAATATTCTATTGTGTGGTGTTTGTTTTCTTGGCTTTGGTCATTGGAACATTATATATATGGTGGGTGCGTGTGGATTTCTCTAACCTCCTCATACGTGCCTGTCCAACTAATGACCTAGATGTTTATCATCGTCTACCATGGTTTTCTTTTGTGTTTAGAGGTTAAAGGAAAACTCCAGTCAGGTGAACAATTGTTATAATTTAATACATTGTAACTTTTTATTCGTACATAACTAATTATTGTAGCATAATTACGCATTTTTCTTTTGATGTTTTTATGCAGTAATCAACTTAAAAATAGTGAACTTTTACAAACCATGGTCTAACATGAAGATCTTGATGTTATTCCATGATTTTGACGTCATATATCTGTTATTCCATGATTTTGACGTCATAGATCTGTTAGCCATGTACTTTCTGTTACAAATCATATATACCATGGATGTTACTCATGAACTTATTTAACCAACTCATCCCTCGGATTCGTTGGTTTAAATAAGTTAATTCGTAAGATCCATGGTATATATAATACATAAGCAAAAACACCTTTATTAACATTAATATACCCAATTAGAAATATGAATATTTGGACATTCCTGTCGTAGTGTAAGCGGCCATGACACTTCTTCATGTGACGTCACGGGGGCGGATCATGTTAGTTGAATAAATAATGTGTCTGACTCTTTCCAACATCGTGCCCTTTTGGTTATGTTTTAATATCAGATCAACTGCAATACAATGCATACAATTGTATATCCTCCTAATTGTTTTCTTAATATTCCCATCCCATATTACATTTTCATAAAATAAATGA
Source organism: Gigantidas platifrons (assembly GCA_002080005.1). Taxonomy (NCBI): domain Eukaryota; kingdom Metazoa; phylum Mollusca; class Bivalvia; order Mytilida; family Modiolidae; genus Gigantidas; species Gigantidas platifrons. Next base: position 26,112 of record MJUT01032285.1, read on the forward strand.
GTTTATTTGTATTGGGGGTATCTACATATTATTTCATGCTTTACGTGATTGGCCGTAGATTAAATAACTGTAACGTGTCAGTTTTAGCTCGTTTTATGGGTACACATACGTTTTTTGTCGCCAATGCTGTCGTAATTTCCCGTTCTTTTCGTGGTCACTGGTCGATGTGTTGACAAGGGTATCCCTGATCAGTAATTAAACAAAACATCTTCTCACACTTTCTCTTTTCGTTAGTGTACTACAATTCTTGACATAAAGCCACAATGATTTTGTACCAAAGCATATCAACACGGCGTTAATTTACGATATACATATGTTTTAATGATAAAATTGCAACTGATCAATGCTGGTATAATATACCATATCGCTAATGTGACGGCACGGCTCTTTCGGAAGAGCTTTAATTGCAGGTATAATCCGAGAATGGATTATGCCTTTTGTCTCCTCACATTGAAGAGTTCTGAAAAATGGCGATCCCCATCATTTGGTGCTACAGGAAACTTCAATCACCAAATTCTACCGTTATACGGTATACTATTTTTAACATTCATTAACACAAATGTCTTTTATTTACTGTCATTTAAATTTTCAAGCAAACTTGTTAAGACCATGGCGTTTTCCTTTAAAGATGAACTAGGGTGCTAGTTCACGTTGCTATGTTTGATTAGATTTTGATTGATTTTGATTTTTTTTCCAATTTTAATTTACGCTTCATGTGTCGTTATTTTTGGAAAAAATAGTATTCGAAAGTGACGTTTGTAATCAAAAACATGATTAAGACAAACAACACATAAACCTGTTATCGAAACGTTTAAATTCACGTTATTAAAAATGCATTATCTTCGTAACTAGATTAACACTAACTGCCTACCTTTCCGGAATACATGATTTCATCGTCGGTATTTAGTGGGGTTCGTGTTACTCGATCTTTAGTTTTATGTGTGTGTCTTGTAGATCGTTGTTTGTCCTTTTGTACGTTTTCGCTTGGACATTGTGTTGTCTATTCTTCTTCGATTTACCGATTCTGATTACCTCTTTGGTATCCTCAATCTCCTCTTTCACCTAGTTACATGTAATAGTCGGCATTTTACTTGGTTGATCGCTACATTTCAGTAAGTGAGTAGGGTTGGGTCTAGTCTATGCTTATAGTTAGTTTATTTTACTGCCTGTGCCGAGAGAGGAGAGTGAGCGTTCATTTACATGTATAGATGTTATAAAACATTATATTTAACTATTAAAGGGAACATTTTTGATAGTTAAAATGTGGCTTGTTTCTTAAATGGGATATGAAATAAAAATGCGGGGCATACCGGAAGTGAAACTTGTGTTATTTAATCGGATCTCCTCGTAATTCTTCTTAATGTCAATAGTTGGGTGAAAGAAATACGAAATATTGACAGACGAGGCAAACCAACATTGATTTCAGGTATTGATTAACATAAACATGAAAGTTTTATTAAAAATCTAAATGCAAAATTAACAAAGCGAGGTAAAAAAAAAACAACTCCGCGTCCCATTAGAAACAATAATGGCGACAGTATTTAAAGTTAAATCTCCGTAGAGAAAGTCAAGGGTGCATTCATGCATTCAAATTGTAACCATAGAATAAAAACAGCATGTACCATTTACTTTGTTAATGGAGTATAGTATTTTAATTTCAATACAAAAGGGTAAGGAATGGGCATATAAAACATTTGGACAAACACAAGGGTGGGATGGCAATGGTCAATATTGAAAACTTCATTAGGAACAAAAAAATAAAAATAATTTATAAATATTATTCACATCAATTTAGAATATATATACAGGACCTATGAGAGGGGTGTTCAGTCGGTCCATCGACCCGGGGCTCGGAGAGCCAAGACGGGGGCCTGTGAATCTCTGAAGGGCCATCTTAACAAGTAGCATCTTGCTGCATTAACTTATTATGCTTGTCATTGCTTTGTATAAAGTATATGGTATCTGGACATTCTGCTGCACAGGAAATAAAACATTTATGAAAGTTTAACAGTGGTTTTATTGGACCTCAAATTTGAGAGAAGACACAGCCTCTCCCTGTGGTCCAAAGCAGTCTTGCTCCGCCTTGCATAATTTCTTTTGGAGTCCCTGTATGTATAATATATAATATTTAGAGGTGTATGCCTACTTTATATTTAATCTGTTAGAGAGTATCAGTTATATGTTTTTGTCCTAAGAGTAATGGTCTTTAACCAAAACAAATTATACCTTCCTAACTAGTAGTCAGTTAACTACTAGCGTTCATTCGACCATGTTATTTACTGTACCTGTTTATGTTGTCGTTCATCTTTTATGTGTGGAAGCAAATCTGTGCATGATATGACCAGGCTCAAGCTAGCGACCAATTCCTAACGACCAATAAGCGATATGTGTAATAATAATAATAAGAGTAAAATGTACTTTTAAAGATTTCTAGCGACCACTAATAAATATATTACTGTAAATACATATTCAACACAATGAATCGACATCTGGGTATACAGGAAATATTTCTGGACCTCCCCCCTTCCAAAATACAAAGTTGACATTTGATACCCTACTGTGGACCTAAGGTGCAGACAATACGCTTTATGTTATATTTCACATGTTCACTCGAACATAACATATTTCTTCTCTTTACTGGGCTAAATAACGTAGACACAATTATTTTTTGGGGTGGCGGGCTTACAAAACAGTCGGCCAACTTTAAATAAACACATGCACAGCCTTAAACAAATCATTTACTTTCATGTAAACCGGTAGATCATTTGGATTTGCCAGCATTTTGTCAAACAGAATCAAGTGTTAAGATTCCGGTTCACATGAAGACATCTCGTAAATCTAAAAATGTAAATAAAGAACATTAGAAAAATATAACAATAAGTTTTATGAAAAATAAACAAAATCTAAATCCCGCATGTGGGTGTCACATTTATATACATTTGTAATTAATAAAATTATTATGTTTTATCTACCAGGTATTTATCTATCTAAATTGTTTATTAAAGGTGTCAAATCATCTATTTAATTCACCAATCAGAGCTTAGAACATATTTAAAGAAAAAAGTTCCTTTCGCTTTCTTTTATTTTGAGAAAAAATAATTAATGGAATGACATAAACAATGAGAGTTGAAGGTAAATATAGAAAGATTATCTTTAGGCCAGATTTCGTTGCATTTAGTTGTATTTGAATCCTTTATGGAGGTCTTGATGCATAACCTATAAAACAGAAATTCCGGGAATGAAGTTGCTATTTGTAGAATGTCCCAGAGTATTGGATTTCACTGCAAGACTCTACTGTGGGCTTGAGGTGCAGAAACCCACACAGACACCTAAGTCAGTTAAAGGCCCGGCCAATACTTTTGATATAAATATCCCATGAAAATTCCCAACGGCAAAGTTCTTGCTCACTTGAGGTTTAAATAACAAATATTGCTCGGGCCTTTAACTGACTAAAGGGCCGGGTGGGTTTCTGCACCTCAAGCCCACAACAGGGTTTCAAATATCAAGATTTTTGAGAAAAAAAATTGTGGAAAAGGGGGGGGGCTGCTCTATACATATCCCATGAACAATTCTTAGCGGCAAAGTTCTTCCCCACTTGGGGTTTAATTCAAAGGTTTTGCGCAGACCTGTAACTGACTTATGTGCCTGGTTGGATTTCTGCACCTCAAGCCCACAACAGGGTGTCAAATATCAACTTTGATATTTGAAATGTTTTTTGTGGAAAGGGAATGGGATCTACAAATATCCCATGAAACATTCCCAACGGCAAAGTTCTCGCCCACTTGGGATTTAATTCAAAGGTATTGCCCGGGTCTTTAAATGACTTAAGTGCCTGGGTGGGATTTTACACTCCAAGCCCACAGCAGGGTGTCAAATATGAACTTTTATATTTGAAAAAAGAATTGTGGATGGGGGAGGGGCTCTATAGATATCCCATGAAAAATTCACAACTGCAAAAGTTATTGCCCACTTGGGGTTTAAGTCATAGGTATTTATCGTGCCATTAACTGACTTAAGTACCTTGGTGGGTTTCTGCACCTCAAGCTCACAGCTGTGTGTCATTTATCGACTTTGATACTTAAATTTTTTTTTGTAGAAAAGGGAGTGGCTCTATGAATATCTCATGAAAAATTCCCAACAGCAAAGTTCTTGCCCACTTGGGTTTAAATCAAAGATATTTCCCAGGCTTTTAACTATTTAAAGTGCCTGGGTGAGTCTATACACCTCAAGTCAACAGCAGGGTGTCATCTATCAACTTTGAAATTAGGAAGAAAAATATTGTGGAAAGGGGGGGGGGGCTCTATAAATATCCCTTGATAAATTCCCAACGTCAAATTTGCAATTGGGGTTCAGATCAAAGGCATTGCCTAGGGCTTTTTAAAATAATTATTAAAAGTTAATATTACCTTTGAATCTATGTTTGTCAAATTAATTAATACATCATACAAGACCATTCTCTTTTATCTTAAAATAAATCTTGAAACAAATAAAACAAACGTGGCCCTCATGAACCCTCTCTTCCCACCCAACCCCATCCCAAAGGAACAAAACAAACAAAACCACAACAATATATAAAATATTAGCAATCAAACTACAACTTTCAATGAAAAAAAAACAACATATAAATAACAACTAAATATTGTTTGGCCGAAACGTCCACCTTAGCAAAAAATCGTAGCCGAAATGTCCATGGCCGAAATGTCCTGGGCCGAAATGTCATAGGCCGAAACGTCCGTTGGCCGAAACGTGCCATGAACAATTCTTAGCGGTAAAATTCTTCCCCACTTGGGGATTAATTCATAGGTATTGCGCGGACCTTATGCTAACCTATGTGCTTGGGTGGGTTTCTGCACCTCAAGCCCACATCATGGTGTCAAATATCAACTTTGATATTTGAAGAAAAAACTGTGTGGAGGGATGGGGCACTATTAATATCCCATGAAAAATTCCCAACGGCAAATTTCTTGCCCACTTGGGGTTTTAATCAAAGGTATGACCTAGGGCTTTAACTGACTTAAGTTATTGGGTTGCTTCTGTACCTCAAGCCCACAGCAGGGTGTCAAATAATAACTATGTAGGGACTTCAATATACCATGGATAAGGGGTTCAATATAACATGGGTAGGGTGGTCAAAATATAATGGGTAGGGGGTCCGATATACCATGGATAGGGGATCGAAATACCATGGTCAAGGGGTTCGATACTACATGGGTAGGGGGATCAAAATACCATGGATAAGGGGTTCAATATGCCATGGGTAGGGGGTAGTGCGCAATGAATTAATTATCTAGGTATCTATTAAAATAATATTAATTTTCAATATAAAGTATATACAGTGTAATCTCATTATATCGAAGCAGAAGAGACCTAATATTTCTTAGTTCGAAAAACCCAGAACTTCGAGTTATCAGTGCAAATATAATATCAATTATTGTGAACAGACCATGTTCGAATTATCCCAGAGAATTACTTGCCCGAGATCGCGATACGACTGGCACGATAGCATAAATTGAACCTGAGGTTTTTAGTAGGGTTCGTGTTACTCGAGCTTTAGTTTTATATGTATGTTTTATAGATCGTTGTTTGTCCTTTTGTACTTCTTCTTTTTGCCATTGCGTTGTCTGTTCTTCGATATACGGATTCTGATTGTCTCTTTGGTATCTTCAAACTCTTCTTGAACACATCGATTAGCGTGCTCGCATTGAGTTAGGTAGATCTTGGGTTCGAATCCCAGTCTGGCCAATCAGAGACTAGAAATTGGCATTTGCTGATTTACCGCTTAGCACGCAGCATTAAGTAATAAGAACAAAGACTGGTTTCTCGGAATGAGGATAATGTGTCCAATTGAAACGGCATGTCTTTCCCGTTGACTGTTGTTTCATTGAGCTAGTACGATAAAAATTCACTAAGCGTGTTGGTCTAGTACAAAGTAGACACCATCTCATCAAAATGTAATTTGTTCTCGCCATGATAGACCTGAAAAATTGCTTACTTAAGGTCAGACAACAATCACTCACACACTACTATGAAGTATATAAGGGTTGTCACGGGCAACCAGATTCAACTAGGATTTATAACTCAAATATACAGTCAATCCTGTCTATGTGGTCATCTCTAAAAGTAGTCACCTTTTTTCTTGTCATGACACAAAAATTCATGTGAATTGAACCTCATTTAATCGGTTATCTGTCTTAAAAGACCAATTTGTCTTTGTCCCAAAGGTGAACGCTTAATACAGGTTTGACTGTATTTATTTTTATCTAGTACAGAATAACAAAATACCTATTGAATATACATAGTGTTGATTCGTAATACAAAGTGAAAACGTTAGCAAACAACGGACAAGGCTACAACATTGATGCAGACATACAACAAATAAACCTATTGAATACAGTGTTCTGTGTTGGGCAATGGCTGACTGTAATTACATTGTATCAACGGACATTGATTATTCATTAATTTTACGTCACGTGACTATTCATCAATCGTCTATATTCGTCTTTGTTCTGTGTTTTTCCATTTGATTACCAACCCGTGATGTAAATGTAACTGTATTTGACATGAAACAGTATTTTGATACATAGATTCAGCTTTAAACCAATACGTTACTAGAGTCTATTGAGTTTACGGTCCTTGGAGATCAACATTTAACTTGAGCTACGATACAAACAATATAGATTCAACGTTAAACCAATACATTACTAGAGTCTATTGAGTTTACGTCCTTGGAGATCAACATTTAACTTGAGCTACGATACAAACAATAGAGATTCAACGTTAAACCAATACGTTACTAGAGTCTATTGAGTTTACGTCCTTGGAGATCAACATTTAACTTGTGCTACGATACAAACAATAGTTCACAGGCTACCGTGATCCTTTAAGTTTTAACTATTATTTTTTCTGGTAGGAAAATAGATATGGCTTGTGGTTATTGGAGTTTAGCGTCACCTACAACAATAAACCATTTGACTATGATATGCAATAGTACACATGCTACTTGTGATCTGATAGTAACATGCCAATGGCTTGGGATTGTTGGAGTTTAGCGTCACCTACAACAATAAACCATTTGACTATGATATGCAATAGTACACATGCTACTTGTGATCTGATAGTAACATGCCAATGGCTTGGGATTATTGGAGTTTAGCATCGCCTAGAGCAATACACCTTGATTCTATAATTATACGTTTGACAGGACTTATTCCGGGTCCCCATTCATGTAACGTTTTCATATTCTGTTCAAAATATTTATGTTGTAACCACTTGTGAATTTTCTATTCGCTATAAAATTATCCTCTGATTTTTAACAAAGCTCAAAATGACTACATCGCCATGATATAGCTGAAATATTGCTGAAAGTGGCGTTAAACACAATAAATCAAATCAAATGACTACAAATGATGAGACAACCATGGGCATACTCAAATTATTTGTCTAATCCATTGTCCCTGCTGGTTACAATGTACCACTTGTGCCGTCGTATGAAAAGATATAAAACGTCTAATTTCA
>MJUT01032285.1:53556-63849 GCA_002080005.1 Gigantidas platifrons
TAATCAGGAGATAGGGAGTGGGTCTAATCAGGAGATAGGGAGTGGATCTAATCAGCAGATAAGGGAGTGGGTCTAATCAGTGGATAGGGAGTGGGTCTAATCAGAAGATAGGGAGTGGGTCTAATCAGGAGATAAGGAGTGGATCTAATAAGGAGATAGGGAGTGGATCTAATCAGGAGATATGGAGTGGGTCTAATCAGGAGATAGGGAGTGGGTCTAATCGGGAGATAGGGAGTGGGTCTAATCAGAAGATAGGGAGTGGATCTAATCAGGAGATAGGGAGTGGGTCTAATCAGGAGATATGGAGTGGGTCTAATCATGAGATAGGGAGTGGATCTAATCAGGATATAAGAGAGTGGGTCTAATCAGTAAATAAGGAGTGGGTCTAATCAGAAGATAGGGAGTGGGTCTAATCAGGAGATAAGGAGTGGATCTAATCAGGAGATAGGGAGTGGATCTAATCAGGAGATAGGGAGTGGTTCTTATCAGGAGACAGGGAGTGGGTCTAATCGGGATATAGGGAGTGGATCTAATCAGGAGATAGGGAGTGGATCTAATCAGTAGATAGGGAGTGGGTCTAATAAGCATATATGGAGTGGGTCTAATCAGGAGATAGAGAGTGGGTCTAATCAGGAGATAGGGAGTGGGTTTAATTGTCATTCAACAAGCATCATACATTTAGACCAATGTGTTTGTTTTAGTATATTTAAGCTTTTCAATGTCCAGTAGACAATGGTCATATATAACAGGTCTACTGTATATCCTGTATGCTGAACCTGTACTATGTGATACAGTATTGAAGTACAAAACGGGGCTGTCGTGACCGTGATCGTATTGTGGTTGGGTTTATAGCTACCTATGCAATCATTGCCTATTACCACTAACGTTGTGAGTTCGAATCCCGCTTAGGCAAGGCTTACTCAATACAACATTATGTTATATAGTTTGTCAGTTAATTGCGGCAGGTCAGTTGTTTTCTTCGGGTACTCGGGTTTCCTCCACCAATAAAACTAACCGCCACAATATACTGAAATATTGTTGATAGTGGTACTAAGCTGCCGCATGTCACTGACAAACTTAATCGCATAATGTTGTATCGAGTGCACCTCGCCTGAGCATGATTCGAAGACACAACGTTAGTGGTGATAGACATTGATTGCATAGGTAGATATAAATCCAACTATCATACGATCACGACCACGACGACCCCTCATCACTGTTTAAGTTTTCTTTTCATAACTAATTGTGCTGATCGTGTCTAGCATAAGATACATGCGCTATATATACTAGTCAACAAAAGAAACGATACAAGTATTTGATGCTCAATATTTTTTACATAGAGAAAAAAAATCATATAATTTCTCAACATCATTATCAGAACAAATTATGGACAGACAGAAATTATCATGCATTATGGAGGTTTGCGGAGTTCAGTAACGTGTGTGACCACCTCTTGCAGCAACGACAGCTTTGCATCTCCAACACATAGAACCGATCAATCGTTGGATAAAGGCTTGTGGAATGTTCTTCCACTTGTCTACAAGTGCGTCACGCAGGCCCTGTAGTGTTTCCGGTAGATTTTGAGGGTGGCGAACACGTCTACCGAGTTCATCCCATAAATGTTCAATTGGTGACAGATCCGCTGATAATGCCGGCCAAGGAAGAACACGGATATTAATCTGGGACATCTTGCATTGTTATGTTGAAAGACGTGATCAAAGTTTCGCTGTTGCAGAAAGGGCAGAACGATAGGATCAAGAATATCGTCTCTATATTTTACAACATTCAATGTACCTTGAACAATTTTAAGATCATGACAAATTCAAGCCCAGACCATAACACTTCCGCCTCCAAAACGGTCGAACTCGTACACACACTGGTCCGTAAAACGTTCCCCACTCCTGCGGTACACACGATAACGTCCATCGCTAAAACGAAGTGAAAATCGGGATTCATCGCTAAACGGATATGCTGCCAGGTGTGAATCCTCCAATGACGGCTTGCACGATCCCAGGCTAGTCTCGAGGTCCTATGGCGTTGATTAAGGATTGGCCCTACTACTGGGCGCTTAGCACGGAGTCCAGATTCACGTAGTCTTCTGCGAACAAGCTGACCCGAAATTCTGACGTTTGCTAGACCAGGTGTTCTAACGGGCAGTGTCCTCAACCGTTATCATACGGTTCCGGAGGTGAATAAGGCGTAAATGTCTGTCTTGACGTTTTGACGCCACACGCGGCCTGCCGTTACGGGGTCTGTCATTCGTCCTACTTGTTTGTCGCAGACGAACCATTAGCCTTGAAATGGTTATACTAGATACATTAAAGAGGTCTGCAACGGCCTGGTCATTCCAGCCTGAACTATACACATTACTTGCTCACGGTAATTTTGACGGAGCAGTGGCATCGACGTTCTTGTGAAAATTCAAATTTTCAGAATGGCAATTTGTTTCCTTTTGTTGTTAACACAATTAATGACCGCAGGTGATTTAAATGCCTAATTCAATCATCGCAAACTCGATGATGGGACGGGAAATTGACTTTCCGGAATTCTTCCGTAACGGAATAGGATGTTATTGTTTGCTTTATGAGGATAAACGCGTTTCACGAAAGCATTGACATAAAGGATAATAAAGAATTGTTCTGGTTTTAACATAAAAATATATCGAAAAAAATCTTTGTATCGTTTCTTTTGTTGACTGGTATCTATATATAGACCGGATAAAAATAAAACAGTTGGAATTATTTTTTAAACAGGGAAGTAAGTAATAAAAATGCATTTGGCGTATACTAGAGAAATATATATTACAGCAACAAAATAAGCATACTAATACAAAATTAGTTAGTAAGAAAATATCAACACACATTATTAAATGTATAGAGTGACACCTGGGTTCGCATACTCCAAGCATCCCCTTGGATATTTGGACAACAACAATATTCTACTCAACATAATTTTGAAAATGGCTGTTAGTATAACTTAATCAGAGTTTTGGTAATTGGTACCATATATTTTAAAATCTAATCATAAATTTTAAAAAAATTCCCCTTTTCAGATAAAAAAAATGCCTAGTTCTCCTCTTAGAATCACCGCCAAGCACACTCTATTAAAAGTATGAACAAAGACTGGTGTGATCGGAACAAAGAAAATTAGTCCAAGTGCAACGATGTGTGAAATAATTAAACGTATTAATTTCATTTAGCCAGAATCCTTGATGTAAGATTCATGTTTCGTTTCATTTGTGAATTGGAAATTTCATTTTTTTTTCTTTTTTGTAAATTATGAAACGATAAGGTTAATTCAAAAACTGAATCACATCTTATAAATGAGTAAAAGGAACTTCAAGACTACAACGTTGATTAATTTCCCGACTATTTGGAGACGTATATTTCAATAAACGTCATATGACAAAAAGAAATACAAAATCGATTAGTAAAACACCAATATGTATGCATCTCTTTTTGACAAATAACGGTTTAATTTCCTTATGATATTAAAATATACACATGATAAAGGTCAAAGTAGAATTGGAAACTTGTGATCTCATTAATCTAAGATTACACAGGGAAAATGTCGAATGTGATTTTCGGTGATTATTGTTTTCTTTTCTTATCGTCGTCTTTTGGGACAATTTGAAAATATATTTAGTGGGTTCGCTTTGTCCGATGTTTAGTTTTCTGTGTATTGTTTTGTAGATCACTGTCTGTCCTTTTTCTTTTGACCATTGTATTGTCTGTCCTTTTTCTTTTGACCATTGTATTGTCTGTCCTTTTTCTTTTCACCATTGTATTGTCTGTCCTTTTTCATTTGACCATTGTATTGTCTGTCCTTTTTCTTTTGACCATTGTATTGTTTGTCCTTTTTCTTTTGACCATTGTATTGTCTGTCCTTTTTCATTTGACCATTGTATTGTCTGTCCTTTTTCTTTTGACCATTATATTGTCTGTCCTTTTTCTTTTGACCATTGTATTGTCTGTCCTTTTTCATTTGACCATTGTATTGTCTGTTCTTTTTCTTTTGACCATTATATTGTCTGTCCTTTTTCTTTTGACCATTATACTGTCTGTCCTTTTTCTTTTGTTCATTGTCTTGTCTGTCCTTTTTCTTTTGACCTTTGTATTGTCTGTCCTTTTTCTTTTGACCATTATATTGTCTGTCCTTTTTCTTTTGACCATTGTATTGTCTGTCATTTTTCTTTTGACTATTGTATTGTCTCACCTTTTTCTTTTGACCATTGTATTGTCTGTCCTTTTTATTTTGTTCATTGTCTTGTCTGTCCTTTTTCTTTTGACCATTGTATTGTGTGTCCTTTTTCTTTTGACCATTGTATTGTGTGTCCTTTTTCTTTTGACCATTGCATTGTTTGTCCTTTTTCTTTTGACCATTGCATTGTGTGTCCTTTTTTTGGCCATTGTATTGTTTGTCCTTTTTCTTTTGGCCATTGTATTGTTTGTCCTTTTTCTTTTGACCATTGTATTGTGAGTCCTTTTTCTTTTGACCATTGTATTGTGTGTCCTTTTTTTTTTGACCATTATATTGTTTGTCCTTTTTCTTTTGACCATTGTATTGTGTGTCCTTTTTCTTATGACCATTGTATTGTGTGTCTTTTGTCATTTGACCATTGTATTGTGTGTCCTTTTTCGTTTGACCATTGTTTTGTGTGTCCTTTTTCTTATGACCATTGTATTGTTTGTCCTTTTTCTTTTGACCATTGTATTGTCTGTCCTTTTTCTTTTGACCATTGTATTGTTTGTCCTTTTTCTTTTGACCATTATATTGTCTGTCCTTTTTCTTTTGTTCATTGTCTTGTCTGTCCTTTTTCTTTTGACCATTGTATTGTCTGTCCTTTTTCATTTGCAATACTCACACAAACCGTCAGTGTATTTTTTTTTTTAATTTTCAAATGAAATTAGTGCATAAGACATATGGTTTTACCCCTTTGGTATCTTTAAAATCTTCTTTCTATACATCAGGTCTTATGGTCATAACAAGTCGGAGTTGGAATTTTGTAAATATCCAATCAGAACGTCATATCCATTCAGTATAATGTACTTTTTTGAACAATTTTGAACGAAATTTTGGTACGAGTTTGAAAATCGTGGTCGAAAATTTTATGACCGTGAGACAAGAATTTAGTAGGGATATATGAAGACAGACAAACATAATATGGCTCTTTCATTTGGATGGGTTGAAGGTGTATGAAATATGCACTTTGGTAACATGTTCTTTATAATACATTTCTTGTTATTCTTAAACTTGCACCCATTTGTGCATTGATGGGTGCAAACAGCAGTTAGTGAAAAAAAAATTATGTTATCATTTTCTTTCGTACAAATTTCGGTGATTTTATGTTTTTGCAGAAAATAGTCTATTTTTCAATCCTAGGTTTTATCATGTTTAACTCCAGAATCGTCAGCTTAATTTTAAAAATGTTGAGAATTTGTATATCCTTCTAACTGTACATGTATAGATTTATAAGGAGCTTCTTTAATCATTTATTTCAGTAAGATCGACAGATATAAGATAATTCTTACACGTGACTTCTTCTTCATGTTTCTATTTTGAGTGTACCTGATGTAGGTTATTCCAGAAACGCGCAGTGCGTACTGAATTTTATATCTATGTTTTTATTATACCCGAAATCGAAAATAGATCTAGAACTAGAAATATAAATTAACAGCTCAAAAAATCTAACCTCGACGGAAAACAAAAATAAAAATAAATTAACAGCTAAAAAAATCTAACATATATAATATAATATAATATATATATACGTCTGGAAACTTAATTCAACAGTGTTAGATTTTTTTACCTGACAATTTATTTTTAAAATTTTGTCTGTCTATCGATGTCACACCTTGTAACGCAAGCTGAAACCTGAGACATACATTATACTTTTGTTTATAGCGTGTGAAAATTTTTTTTTCTTTTTATTTCTATATTATTTTTCATTTTTAGCTTTTTTAAGATATATATTAGATATATGAAATAAATGTTACAATCGTCTCAAGAAAGTGAGAGCCATACACTTTTCCCCTTCTAGTTTTCCCTCATGCCTAAAACTCATCAAATGTCATCTAAGTACCACTGGTTCAATTTCGGTACAAAGATGGGAGCAGATAGAATCATATGTTCATTCTTTTTGTAAGAAGTAAAATAAATTGTGTAATCCATTAATAGGAATATTATCAAATGACAAATTTACTTTGTAAGTCTATGGGTTAGGGTTATGGTGTTTCACGTCACTTTCAACAACAATTTAATCATATCGTGGCGGTCAGTTTTATTGGTGGAGGAAACCCGAATACCCGGAGAAAACCACCGAGCTGTCGCAAATCACAGACAAACTTTATCACATAATGTTGTATCGAGTACACGTCGTCATAAGCGGGGTTCGAACTTACAACTTTAGTGGTGATAGGCACTCATTGCACAGATAGTTGTACGTCCAACTACCATGCGATCACGACCACTACGGCCCAAGTCTAATAAGAGTTTCATGGTCGATATCATAACTGTGCCGAAATATCTGTGTCACAAATGACCACGGATATGTTCTATTTGTCGTAATCAGAATTCGGTTCTTTCCCCAGAGATTACCATAGCATTGTCTGTTGATTTACGGCTTATTATTATGTTGTATCTTCAACCGTCTCTCTATGATATATCTACGTTTTTAGTACTACCACTGAATCGCCGAAACCTCTACTGGTGGATTAACAGTTCCCGAGGTGTCGCCCGCCCAGAAGTCAGTATTTTGACAGTGACATATTACTGGTTATCATTTTATATGATAAGCCATTTTTATTAAGAGTTCGTAATTCATTTTCCGGAATCGATTTCGTATGGTATACGCTTCTTTTATTGTACTCCGTATTGCCACACTTTACACCAAGTTATGCATTCTCTATTTAGAGTTGTCGTTCCTTGCTACGCTACACAACATCTCTGTCAACGCCCATTACACAAGATTTTTGTAAAATTTAGAAACAGTAAAAAAAATCTACTTAAAATTGTTCTAATTATTGTAAATATCAATAAAGATGAAAATAAATCACTCATTTCAAATCAATTCTCTCTTAAAAATGATTTGTGATCGTTTTTAACTTTTTAATTTTTACCTCCGCAAAATAGTTCTCCAAGAAGTGGGGGGTAAAATCATTTTTAAGAGAGAATTGATTTGAAATGAGTGAATTATTTCCGTCTTTATTGATATTTTAAGTACATTTTTGTTTACTGTTTCTAAGTTTTACAAGAATCTTGTAAAATGAGCGTTGACAGAGATGTCGTGTAGCGTAGCAGGAACGACAACTCTGGATAGAGAATGCAAGTTATGGTCGAGGCAGGCTTGGGTGGATTATCAGTTCCGATGTGTCATCCACCCAGTAGTCAGTACTTTTACAGTGACATAGTTTACCATATATAGTTAAGTATGACATGTCAGTCCTACATAATCCAATTTATTGAAACTAAATACAATCTTCTTCTGGCATATGTAACCATAGCTACCCTGTTTAGGTCCTTTGGTTTACTTGCTCCCAAAAACGTTTTGAATATTATTCGGCTTTCCAATATTTTGACAGAGCATACTCAATGAAGATTATTCCACGAGTCGTGTGCACTTAATGAGATATCGATATTTTTCTTACTATTACTGGGACAAAATATTTGCTGGCGGACTATCAGTCCCCGTGCTTATCATCCGCCCGGAGCATTTCGGAGCACCTGAGTTCACCCCCGGTTTTTAGTAGGGTTCGTGTTACTTGATCTTTAGTCTTATGTGTATGTTTTATAGATCGTTTTTTGTCCCTTTGTACTTTTTATTTTGGAAATTGTATTGTCTGTTTTTTTTCTATGTACGGATTCTGATTACCACTTTGGTATCTTCAAACTCTTCTTATCATCCTCCCAGTAGATTAATATGATCTATTATGCTTGTAACATACAGTTCTTTAATACTGTAATTTCCCGTGCAGTGTTTTTCGGATAATTGTTTATCCGTTTGTTATCCTCTCTTGTAGCCATTATATTGGCTGTCTTTTTGGTATCTTCAACTTTCTAAATAAAACTAAGACCAAACCCCTTCACGTGTATACAGCGTTAGCTGATTTTTGTGTTTTCCCGTCGTGTACACTGAATTAGATATCTACGTTTTTATTTCAGTCACATGATTGATAGTCGATTTTAGCTTGTCTTTGGACACTATAATCTGCAGATTCTGTTATTTGTTTTACGTCAGTATTTCTGCTTTATGTACAATCGATACAGATTAAATTATAAACAGTGAATCGGCATTAAGGGAGATATATGGTGCATGGATGGTGATATGTGTGGAATGTTCTACTATTGAGGTAGGAACTACTTACCCTAGCTGAACACCTGAGTTTAGCGTAGGTTTTCAATTGGCTTCGTGTTGCACAGTCAGTAGTGCTCTTTCGACCATGGTTTGTCTTTTGTCCTTTTTCTTGTAGGAATTGCATTGTCTGTCCTTCAATTTTCAGCTTCATGCTACCAATGTGGTAACCTCAAACTTTTCTCATTAAAAATAAGACATGAGTATCGTAGCCGATGTTGTTGGCCATTTCAGTTTACTCTTCGTGTGCACAGAATTAGATATCATCGTTTTTATTTCAGTCACATGTGCAGACATCCATTTTCGCTGTTTAACTGTTTAAGTAATTACAAGCAACGAATCGGAATTTATGAAAATATATGGTGCATGATGGCTATATGTGTTCCACAACTGAAGCAGAAACTGCTAAGAAGAGTTTGGAGATACCAAATGGGTAATCAGAAGCCGTGAATCGAAGAAGGACAGACTACACTGGCTAAAAAAAGACAAACAATGAACTACAAAACACTGCATAGAAAGCTAAAGACCAAACAACACGAACCCCACTAAAACCGGGGTGAATTCAGATGCTCTGGAAAGGTCAGCATTTCTTGCTCAAGATGTTACAATCGTTGTGTTACTCTTGTAACAAACCCACTGATAAGACATTAATGATTAAAAGACCGGATTGTAATTACGACAAACGGAACGGGTCATTTGAGACATATAGGGTCTAACACCGGGAGAGGTGCAAGATAGTAAAATCTGTGACACCCGAGGGTAAGATTGAAATCGTATCGGACGAGGATTTATCACAATCCTATCCTTTCCCTATTAATAACTTATCACTGGGTTTGTAACAAGAGTAACACGACGGATGCTACACGTGGGGCAGGAACTGCTTACCTTTCAGGAAAACATTCAGATTTTGTGGAGGTCGCCTTGCTTGATGTTTATTTTTCTGTGTTAGTGTTTTGTAGATCAGTGTTTGTCATTCTGTCTTTTTTTTCATTTGGCCATTGCATTGTCTGTTCTTTTTCAATTTACGGCTTCTTGTTACCCCTTTGGAATCGAAGTCATGATTTCAATTTAAGGCTCTGAAAATTCTTCGGCTGAGTAGCTTCATTGTTAGGAACAACTCTATCAATGAAATCATAATAGGAATCACAAACTCTGGAATATCGTATCACTTGAGAGAGATATAATCCATATGTATATGCTACTGTAATGGTGCTATATATAAAAGGAAACTGAAATCATGTCTTCCTGAAAACGTCGTCCTATACCGACATTGACTATCAATTTATCGGCGTAGGTCAAGACAGTAAATCAAACCTTGTTCTATCTAGTGGAGTAAGAACGGGCTTACCCTTCCAGAGCACATGCGTTTTTCCCCTGTTTTGATTGGGGCTTGTGTTTCTCAATCTTTAGTTGTCTGTGTATTATTTTCTTTCATTACTGTTTGAATCCTTTGTAACTTTTTGCTCATTGTATTATCTGTCCTTTGATTTAAGAAGCCCTACTGATTACCTCTTTGATATTATCAATATTTTCTTGTTAATGTCTGTCTCATACAACTTAATGTTAGAGCCACATTGGATTTGCACAAAATAAGATTGTATCTAAAGTTTCTAATTTGATGGATAGCTATGAAACCGTAACATTTATGATTTTGTGTTACCATATAGTTACGGATCTGGCTAAGATCGGAATTGTCCTTTTTAAACTTGAGTCGCAAGTTGTGTTAACAATTATACTGTGTTACAGTTGAGTTTAGTTATAAAACTGATATAAAAATCCTTTCGTTAAATTATTTTTTACATTCTTCAATATTTATATTTACCACTCTAAATGCAATAAATACCTCTTGTTCTAATCTCCGCATTTATTGTCCATTCTTTTTTTTTTGAGATCTCGAACATCAAATGAGAAATTCAGAATCAAGATCTGGCAATTTTGCAAAA
>MJUT01032285.1:69150-84956 GCA_002080005.1 Gigantidas platifrons
ATTAGGACGATATACAAATTGTAACCATTGTATTGCAGTTGATCAGATATTAAAACATAACCAAAAGGGCTCGATGTTGGGAAGAGTCAGATACATTATTTATTCAACTAACATTGTCCGTCCCTGTGACGTCACATGAAGAGGTGTCATGGACGCTTACACTACGACAGAATATCCAAGTATTCATGAGCGGGGTACGAGCTCACAACTTTAGTAGTGATATGCACAGATTGCATAGGTAGTTGTACACCCAACTACCATACAATCGCTACTACGACGGCCGAAGTCTAAGTTTGAGTTTCACAGTCGATATCATAACTGTTCCGAAAGATCTGCGTCTCAGATGACCATGAATATGTTCCAATCGTCGTAATGAGAATCCGGTCATGTCCCCATTTATGACCTATCACCGGATTTGCGAAAAGTGTAACACGACGGTGACTCTAGTGGAGAAGGAACTGGTGACCATTCCGGAGCACATGAGGTCAACTCAATTTCATATACAATCTTCTTCTAGGATAGGTACATGTAACCATAGCTACCCAGTGTAGGCCATTCCGTATACTTGCTCACAAAAAACTCTTTAAGTATTATTTGACTTTCCCACATTTTGACAGAACATACTCGATGAAGGTTATTCAAGTAACGCGTCGTGTGCACTTAATGATACAGTGGAACCTGTCTTATCCGACACACAAAGGGACCAAGGAAATGTGTCGGATTGTACAGGATGTCGCGGAGTACTCAGGTTTTATTTATGTTAACATAACTACTTTGTAACCATAAATGTTTGTCGGATGTCACAGGATGTCGGAAAACTCAGGTGTCGGATTGCACAGGTATCACTGTATTTGGTTATTTTTCTTACTATTACTGGGACGACACCTCTGCTGGTGGACTATCAATTCCCGTGCCCGTGCTTATCATCCTCACAGTAGTTTAATTATATCTATTATGTTTGTAATATACAGTTCTTTAATTCTATAATTTATGGTAATTTACTGTTACGCAATCATTAATTTTTTGTGTACTGTTTTGTAGATAATTGTTCAACTGTTTGTACTTATTATTATAGCCATTGTATTGTGGCTGTCCTTTTGGTATCTTCAACTTTCTAAATAAATCTAAGACCAAACCACTACACGCGTATACAACGTTACCCGATTTTGACTTTTCATGTCTTCCCGTCATGTGCACTGAATTTGATATCTACATTGTGTTTCCGTAACATGGTTGAATGTCTATTTTAGCTTGTCTTTGGACACTGTAATCTGAAGACTCGGTTATTTGTTTAACGTCAGTATTTCTGCTGTATGTACACTCGAGATAAATTAATTACAAACCATGAATCGGCCTTAAGGGAAATATATGGTGCATGGATGGTGATATGTGTGGAATGTTCTACTATTGAAGTAGGAACTGCATACCCTTGCTGAGCACTTGCGCTTTACTTAGGTTTTCAATTGCCTTCGTGTTGCACAGTCGGTAGTGCTCTTTCTACAATAGTTTGTCTTTTGTCCTGTTTTTTTTGTAGCCATTGTATTGTATGTCCTTCAATTATCGGCTTGAGGTTACCAATACGGTACCTTCAAACTGTTCTTATTAAAAATAAGGTCAGTCACTCTCAGGCAAAGGTAAGCTTAGCTAATGTTGGCTTTTTCAGTTTACTCTTCATGTGCACAGAATTAGATATCTACGTTTTTATTTCGATATCTATTTTAGATTACGATTGCACAACTCTCTTATATTACATTAAAATCTGTTTAACTAATTTTAAGGAACAAATCGGCATTAGGAAAATATATGGTGAATGATGTGTGGAATGTTTCACAATGTAAACAGGAATATATGCTAAGAAGAGTTTGAAGATGTCAAAGGGATAATCAGATGCCGTAAATGGAAGAAGATCAGACAATACAATAGATAACAAATAAAGGAAAACAATGATCTACAAAACACTACACAGAAAACTGAAGACCGAGCAACACGAACCCCGCTAAACACCGGTGATGAATTCAGGTGCTCCGGAAGGGTAGGAAGTTCCTGCTCAAGATGTGGCATTCGTCGTGTTACTCTTGTTACAAACCTGCTGATCAGTCATTAATGATTAAAAGACCGGATTGCTATGACAACAAACGGAACGGGTCCTTTCCGACATATATATTCCATAGCGTTAACCAGGTAATGGTGAGCACACCTGTTGTCAGTTGTCTTCGTCTTGCTCAATCACCAGTGTTTTGTCGACATTTGTTTTTCTTTTTGTCCTTTTTCCTGTGTCAGTTTATTGTCTGGCCTTCTATATACAGCTACTCGTTACCCTTTCGGTATCTTCAAACCTTTCTTAGGATAACGTTTAAAGCTTTTTTTCTGTATTGAAACGTGCGCTTCAAATTATTAGAATAAGGTGAATGTTTATGAAGTGAATTGCCCTTCCATATAAAGTGACTGGAAACTAATGCTAGAGGCTTCTTTACAATAACACTGTAACTTTAAATACACACACAAAATATACAAGCATATATACCTGGACAACCATTGATGTAGTATTGCATGAAAGTGGCAGATTTCACCTGCTGTAAATCATAGATGTCAATTATACTTCGGATGATTATCAATAGGTTTATAATTAGAGTTACCAGAGTGCCACTAGTGGGGCAGGATCTGCCTACCCTTCCGGAGTACTCTGAGTTCATCCCCGGTTTTTAGTGGGGTTCGTGTTACTCGATCTTTAGTTTTATGTTTTTTGTTGTAGATCGTTGTTTGTCTTTTAGTCTTGTCTTTTTTTCTTTTGGCCGTTGTGCTGGCTGTTCTTCTTCGATTTACGGATTCTGAGTGCCCCCTTTTGGTATCATCAATTTTTTTTATGCATTACTTAAAAAAAACCAATAAATTACAACAACTAAAAAAGTGGACAATGTTAAACAAACATAAGAAAGACATTTATTATTAACCCACATTTTGATGTACAATAACCCTGCTGATCCCAAATTACATAATGGAGAATACACTCCACCTGTAGATTCTACAAGTTGGAGTGTATTCTCTTACATAATACATTCCCATCTGCAAATGTGTTTTCATTATATATTTTTACACTTTTAATGTTTAGAAAACTAAATAAGACAACAATACAAAAATAAATAAAACAATAATGTTTATTGACATTCATCCTTAATGTTAAAGTTCATATACGCAAGAACAAACGAACAAACTGTAGATTCTTATGAATAATCCACTGTCCGAACAATAGTATGACGTCCGAGAAATGTATTGTACCTCCTTTAATGAAGAATATTAAGCAGATTAACAATTATAATAGTTATTTATATATACCATTATATCTAGAAGCAATATTCACCTAGTAAGTTTTCACTACATATAGCATGGAATGTCATGATGATGAGCTTCAAGCCATTCCTTTTAGCATAATCTGCTGCAGTTTTACCATGAGCGTCTTTTATGTCAACTCTGGCTCCTTTCTCCAGGAGCACCTTGACCAGAGATATTGCAGCGGATTCATTTTTTTTCAGAATTGTTTTACATAATTGCAGTAAAATTGTTGTATTGTCTGCATACATTCCGTTAAGTTCAGCCTTTTCTCCAATAAGAATTCCAGCTTTGCAAAAATCACCTTCTGTTACAGCAGTATGTATATCCAGTAAATCTTGACTTATCCAACATCCAGTCTTGTGGTGAACATCTAAAAATGTAGACGTATTTGTTGCAAAAAGAGACATGTTTGTTGCTGTTTGCAGTGGTAAATGATATGAATGCCTGATGATTGATTTCTTTATTTATAATTTACAATAATGACGTAGATAGCTGTATCACATGATGGTACTGACGGCCGGATTATCATATCCGGTATCAAAGATTAAACGAATCAGTTTGTGTAAAAATATAATAATGTTTTGTTAAACGTGTACA
Organism: Gigantidas platifrons; assembly: GCA_002080005.1. NCBI lineage: Eukaryota > Metazoa > Mollusca > Bivalvia > Mytilida > Modiolidae > Gigantidas > Gigantidas platifrons. The sequence goes on from MJUT01032285.1 coordinate 73,078, forward strand.
CACCTGTATCAAATCCATCGTAGATCGCAGTGGGTGAGCCCACGGAATATTAAATTACATGCATAAAAAAACTAACGATATCAATCAGATATTTACGAAAAGGATCGTTGTTTGTCTTTTTTCTTTTGACCATTCTAATGTCTGTCATTCTTCGATTTACAGATTCTGATTATCCCTTTGGTATCTTCAAACTCTTCTTCTATCTACAAACATGTTTTATTGTAAAGTCATTGAGCCCTTTCATATATCAAGAAAACTTTACCGATAACAAAGGAGTAACCAGAAGTCATAAATCGAAGGACAGACAACAAAATGGACAAAAGAAAGGGGACAGAAAGGCAACTAATTATCTACAAAACACTATGCAACTAAAGATTGAGCAACGAACCCCACTAAAAGCCGGGTAAAAGTAAAAAAAGATAATGAGTGGGTCAAATCATGAGATAGGGAGTGGGTCTAATCAGGAAATAGGGAGTGGGTCTAATCAGGAGATAGGGAGTGAGTCTACCCAGGAGACAGGGAGAGATTTTAATCAGGAGATAGGGAGTAGGTCTAATCAGGAGATAGGGAGTGGATCTAATCAGGATATAAGGGAGTGGGTCAAAGCAGTAGATAGGGAGTGGGTCTAATCAGAAGATAGGGAGTGGGTCTAATCAGGAGATAAGGAGTGGATATAATCAGGAGATATGGGAGTGGGTCTAATCAGTAGATATGGAGTGGGTCTAATCAGAAGATAGGGAGTGGGTCTAATCAGGAGATAGGGAGTGGATCTAATCAGGAGATAGGGAATGGGTCTAATCAGGAGACAGGGAGTGGGTCTAATCGGGAGATAGGGAGTGGGTCTAATCAGAAGATAGGGATTGGATCTAATCAGTAGATAGGGAGTGGGTCTAATCAGGAGATAGGGAGTGGGTTTAATCATGAGATAGGGAGTGGATCTAATCAGGATATAAGGGAGTGGGTCTAATCAGTAGATAGGGAGTGGGTCTAATCAGAAGATATGGAGTGGGTCAAATCAGGAGATAGGGAGTGGGTCTAATCAGGAGACAGGGACAGAGTCTAATCAGGAGATAGGGAGTGGGTCTAATCAGGAGATAGGGAGTGGGTCTAATGAGGAGATAGGGAGTGGATCTAATCAGGAGAAAAGGGAGAGGGTCTAATCAGTAGATAGGGAGTGGGTCTAATCAGAAGATAGGGAGTGAGTCTAATCAGGAGATAAGGAGTGGATCTAATCAGGAGATAGGGAGTGGATCTAATCAGGATATAGGGAGTGGGTCTAATCAGGAGACAGGGAGTGGGTCTAATCGGGAGATAGGGAGTGGGTTTAATCAGAAGATAGGGAGTGGATCTAATCAGGAGATAGGGATGGGGTCTAATCAGGAGATAGGGAGTGGGTCTAATCATGAGATAGGGAGTGGATATAATCAGGATATAAGGGAGTGGGTCTAATCTGTAGATAGGGAGTGAGTCTAATCAGAAGATAGGGAGTGGGTCAAATCAGGAGATATGGAGTGGGTCTAATCAGGAGACAGGGAGTGAGTCTAATCAGTAGATAGGGAGTGGGTCTAATCAGGAGATAGGGAGTGGGTCTAATCAGGAGATAGGGACTGGATCTAATTAGGAGATAAGTGAGTGGGTCTAATCAGTAGATAGGGAGTGGTTCTAATCAGAAGATAGGGAGTGGGTCTAATCAGGAGATAAGGAGTGGATCTAATCAGGGAATAGGGAGTGGATATAATCAGGAGATAGGGAGTGGGTCTAATCAGGAGATAGGGAGTGGGTCTAATCAGGAGATAGAGAGTGGGTCTAATCAGGAGATATGGATTGGATCTAATCAGGAGATAAGGGAGTGGGTCTAATCAGTAGATAGGGAGTGGGTCTAATCAGAAGATAGGGAGTGGGTCTAATCAGGAGATAAGGAGTGGATCTAATCAGATAATAGGGAGTGGAACTAATCAGGAGATAGGGAGTGGGTCTAATCAGGAGACAGGGAGTGGGTCTAATCGGGAGATAGGGAGTGTGTATAATCAGAACATAGTGATTGGATCTAATCAGTAGATAGGGAGTGGGTCCAATCAGGAGATAGGGAGTGGGTATAATCATGAGATAGGGAGTGGATCTAATCAGGATATAAGGGAGTGGGTCTAATCAGTAGATAGGGAGTGGGTCTAATCAGAAGATAGGGAGTGGGTCAAATCAGGAGATAGGGAGTGGGTCTAATCAGGAGACAGGGAGAGAGTCTAATCAGGAGATAGGGAATGGGTCTAATCAGGAGATAGGGAGTGGGTCTAATGAGGAGATAGGGATTGGATCTAATCAGGAGATAAGGGAGAGGGTCTAATCAGTAGATAGGGAGTGGGTCTAATCAGAAGATAGGGAGTGGGTCTAATGAGGAGATAAGGAGTGGATCTAATCAGGAGATAGGGAGTGGATATAATCAGGAGATAGGGAGTGGGTCTAATCAGGAGACAGGGAGTGGGTCTAATCGGAAGATAGGGGGTGGGTCTAATCAGAAGATAGGGAGTGGATCTAATCAGGAGATAGGGAGTGGGTCTAATCAGGAGATAGGGAGTGGGTTTAATCATGAGATAGGGAGTGGATATAATCAGGATATAAGGGAGTGGGTCTAATCAGTAGATAGGGAGTGGGTCTAATCAGAAGATAGGGAGTGGGTCAAATCAGGAGATATGGAGTGGGTCTAATCAGGAGACAGGGAGTGAATCTAATCAGGAGATAGGGAGTGGGTCTAATCAGGAGATAGGGAGTGGGTATAATCAGGAGATAGGGATTGGATCTAATCAAGAGATAAGGGAGTGGGTCTAATCAGTAGATAGGGAGTGGGTCTAATCAGAAGATAGGGAGTGGGTCTAATCAGGAGATAAGGAGTGGATCTAATCAGGGAATAGGGAGTGGATCTAATCAGGAGATAGGGAGTGGGTCTAATCATGATACAGGGAGTGGGTCTAATCGGGAGATAGGGATTGGGTATAATCAGAAGATAGGGAGTGGATCTAATCAGGAGATAGGGAGTGGGTCGAATCAGGAGATAGGGAGTGGGTCTAATCATGAGATAGTGAGTGGATCTAATCAGGATATAAGGGAGTGGGTCTAATCAGTTGATAGGGAGTGGGTCTAATCAGAAGATAGGGAGTGGGTCTAATCAGGAGATAAGGAGTGGATCTAATCAGGAGATAGGGAGTGGATCTAATCAGGAGATAGGGAGTGGTTCTAATCAGGAGACAGGGAGTGGGTATAATCGGGAGATAGGAGTTGATCTAATCAGTAGATAGGGAGTGGGTCTAATAAGGCGATAAGGAATGTGTCTAATCAGGAGACATGGATGGATCTAATCAGGATATAGGGAGTGGGTCAAATCAGAAGATAGGGAGTGTGTCTAATTAGGAGATAGGGAGTGGGCTTAATCAAGAGATAGGGAGTGGATCTAATCAGGAGATAGGGAGTGGGTCTAATCAGGAGATAAGGAGTGGATCTAATCAGGAGATAGGGAGTGGATCTAATCAGGAGATAGGGAGTGGGTCTTATCAGGAGACAAGGAGTGGGTCTATTCGTGAGATAGGGAGTGGATCTAATCAGAAGATAGGGAGTGGATCTAATCAGGAGATAGGGAGTGGGTCTAATCAGGAGATAGGGAGTGGGTCTAATCATGAGATAGGGAGTGGATATAATCAGGATATAAGGGAGTGGGTCTAATCAGTAGATAGGGAGTGGGTCTAATCAGAAGATAGGGAATGGGTCAAATCAGGAGATAGGGAGTGGGTCTAATCAGGAGACAGGGAGTGAGTCTAATCAGGAGATAGGGAGTGGGTGTAATCAGGAGATAGGGAGTGGGTCTAATCAGGAGATAGGGATTGGATCTAATCAGGAGATAAGGGAGTGGATCTAATCAGTATATAGGGAGTGGGTCTAATCAGAAGATAGGGAGTGGGTCTAATCAGGAGATAAGGAGTGGATCTAAAAAGGGAATAGGGAGTGGATCTAATCAGGAGATAGGGAGTGGGTCTTATCAGGAGATAGGGAGTGGGTCTAATCAGTAGATAGTGAGTGGGTCTAATCAGAAGATAGGGAGTGGGTCTAATCAGGAGATAAGGAGTGGATCTAATCAGGGAATAGGGAGTGGATCTAATCAGGAGATAGGGAGTGGGTCTAATCAGGAGACAGGGAGTGGGTCTAATCGGGAGATAGGGAGTGGGTCTAATCAGAAGATAGGGAGTGGATCTAATCAGGAGATAGGGAATGGGTCTAATCAGGAGATAGGGAGTGGGTCTAATCAGGAGATAGGGGGTGGATCTAATCAGGATATAAGGGAGTGGGTCTAATCAGTTGATAGGGAGTGGGTCTAATCAGAAGATAGGGAGTGGGTCTAATCAGGAGATAAGGAGTGGATCTAATCAGGAGATAGGGAGTGGATCTAATCAGGAGATAGGGAGTGGTTCTAATCAGAAGACAGAGAGTGGGTCTAATAGGGAGATAGGGAGTTGATCTAATCAGAAGATAGGGAGTGTGTCTAATTAGGAGATAGGGAGTGGGCTTAATCAAGAGATAGGGAGTGGATCTAATCAGGAGATAGGGAGTGGGTCTAATCAGGAGATAGGGAGTGGATCTAATCAGGAGATAGGGATTGGGTCTAATCAGGAGATATGGAGTGGGTCTAATCAGGAGATAGAGAGTGGGTCTAATCAGGAGATAGGGAGTTGGTTTAATTGTCATTCAACAATCATCATACATTTAGACCAATGTGTTTGTTTTAATATATTCAAGTTTTTCAATGTCCAATAGACAATGGTCATATATAACAGGTCTACTGTGTATCCTGTATGCTGAACCTGTACTATGTGATACAGTATTGAAGTACAAAGCGGGGCTGTCGTGACCGTGATCGTATTGTGGTTGGGTTTATAGCTACCTATGCAATCAGTGCCTATTACCACTAACACTGTGAGTTCGAATCCCGCTCAGGCGAGGTTTACTCAATACAACATTATGTTATATAGTTTGTCAGTTAATTGCGGCAGATCAGTTGTTTTCATCGGGTACTCGGATTTCCTCCACCAATAAAACTAACCGCCACAATATACTGAAATATTGTTGATAGTGGCACTAAGCTGCCGCATGTCACTGACAAACTTAATCGCCTGAGCATGATTCGAAGACACAACGTTAGTGGTGATTGGCATTGATTGCATAGGTAGTAATAAATCCAACTACCATACGATCACGACCACGACGACCCCTCATCACTGTTTAAGTTTTCTTTTCATAGCGAAATGTGCTGATCGTATCTAGCATAAGATACATGCGCTATATATACTAGTCAACAAAAGAAAGGATACAAGTATTTGATGCTCAATATTTTTTACATACAGAAAAAAAAATCGTATAATTTAGATTCATATGGGCATAGCAAATAAGGCAATATCAACAAAATTTCTCAACATCATTATCATAACAAATTATGGACAGACAGAAATTATCATGCAGTATGGAGGTTTGCGGAGTTCAGTAACGTGTGTGACCACCTCTTGCAGCAACGACAGCTTTGCATCTCCGACACATAGAACCGATCAATCGTTGGATAAAGGCTTGTGGAATGTTCTTCCACTTGTCCACAAGTGCGTCACGCAGGTCCTGTAGTGTTTCCGGTAGATTTTGAGGGTGGTGAACACGTCTACCGAGTTCATCCCATAAATGTTCAATTGTTGACAGATCCGCTGATAATGCCGGCCAAGGAAGAACACGGATATTAATCTGGGACATCTTGCATTGTTATGTTGAAAGACTTGATCAAAGTTTCGCTGTTGCAGAAAGGGCAGGAACGATAGGATCACGAATATCGTCTCTGTATTTTACTACAACATTCAATGTACCTTGAACAATTTTAAGATCATGACAAATTCAAGCCCAGACCATAACACTTCCGCCTCCAAAACGGTCGAACTCGTACACACACTGGTCCGTAAAACGATCCCCACTCCTGCGGTACACACGATAATGTCCATCGCTAAAACGAAGTGAAAATCGTGATTCATCGCTAAACGGATATGCTGCCAGGTGTGAAGCCTCCAACGACGGCGTGCACGATCCCAGACTAGTCTCGCGGTCCTATGGCGTTGCTTAAGGATTGGCCCTACCACTGGGCGCTTAGCACGGAGTCCAGATTCACGTAGTCTTCTGCGAATAAGCTGACCCGAAATTCTGACGTTTGCTAGACCAGGTGTTCTAACGGGCAGTGTCCTCAGCCGTTATCATACGGTTCCGGAGGAGAATAAGGCGTAAATGTCTGTCTTGACGTTTTGACGCCACATGCTGCCTGCCGATACGGGGTCTGTCATTCGTCCTACTTGTTTGTCGAAGACGAACCATTAGCCTTGAAATGGTTATACTAGACACATTAAAGAGGTCTGCAACGGCCTGGTCATTCCAGCCTGAACTATACACATTGCTTGCTCACGTTAATTTTGACGAAGCCGTGGCATCGACGTTCTTGTGAAAATTCAAATTTTCAGAATGGCAATGTGTTTCCTTTTGTTGTTAACACAATTAATGACCGCAGGTGATTAAAATGCCCAATACGATCATCGCAAACTCGATGATGGGACGGAAAATTGACTTTCCGGAATTCTTCCGTTACGCTATAGGATGTTATTGTTTGCTTTATGAGGATAAACGCGTTTCACGAAAGCATTGACGTGAAGGATAATAAACAATTGTTCTGGTTTTAGCATAAAAATATATTAAAACAAATCTTTGTATCGTTTCTTTTTTTGACTGGTATCTATATATAGACCGGATAAAAATAAAACGGTTGGAATTATTTTTTAAACAGGGAAGTAAGTACTAAAAATGCATTTGGCGTATACTAGAGAAATATATATTACAGCGGCAAAATAAACATACAAATACACAATTAGGTTAGTTAGTAAAAAAATGTCAACCCACATTATTAAATGTATAGAGTGACACCTGGGTTAGCATACTCCAAGCATCCCCTTGGATATTGGGACAACAACAATATTCTACTCAACATAATTTTTAAAATGGCTGTTAGTATAACTTAATCAGAGTTTTGGTAATTGGTACCATATATTTTAAAATCTAATCATAAATTAAAAAAAAAATCCCCTTTTCAGATAAAAAAAAGCCTAGTTCTCCTCTTAGAATCACCGCCAAGCACACAATATTAAAAGTATGAACAAAGACTGGTGTGTTCGGAACAAAGAAGATTAGTCCAAGTGCAACGATGTCTGAAATAATTAAATGTATTTATTTCATTTAGCCAGAATCCTTGATGTAAGATTCATGTTTCGTTTCATTTGTGAATTGGAAATTTCATTTTTGTCTTTTTTGTAAATTATGAAACGATAAGGTTAATTTAAAAACTGAATCACATCTTATAAATGAGTAAAAGGAACTTGAAGACTACAACGTTGATTAATTTCCCGACTATTTGGAGACGTACATTTCAATAAACGTCATATGACAAAAAGAAATATAAAATCGATTAGTAAAACACCAATATGTATGCATCTCTTTTTGACAAATAACGGTTTAATTTCCTTATGATATTAAAATACCCACATGACAAAGGTCAAAGTAGAATTAGAAACTTGTGATCTCATTAATCTAAGATTGCACAGGGGAAATGTCGAATGTGATTTTCGGTGATTATTTTTTTCTTTTCTTATCGTCGTCTTTTGGGACAATTTGAAAATATATTTAGTGGGTTCGCTTTGTCCGATGTTTAGTTTTCTGTGTATTGTTTTGTAGATCATTGTCTGTCCGTTTTCTTTTGACCATTGTATTGTCTGTCCTTTTTCTTTTGACCATTATATTGTCTGTCTTTTTCTTCTGACCATTGTATTGTCTGTCCTTTTTCTTTTGACCATTGTATTGTCTGTCCTTTTTCTTTTGACCATTGTATTGTTTGTCCTTTTTTGTTTGACCATTGTATTGTCTGTCATTTTCGTTTTGACCATTGTATTGTTTGTCCTTTTTCTTTTGACCATTGTACTGTCTGTCCTTTTTCTTTTGACCATTGTATTGTTTGTCCTTTTTCTTTTGACCATTGTACTGTCTGTCCTTTTTCTTTGACCATTGTATTGTCTGACCTTTTTCTTTTGACCATTGCGTTGTGTGTCCATTTTCTTTTGACCATTGTATTGTGTGTCCTTTTTCATTAGACCATTGTATTGTTTGTCCTTTTTCTTTTGACCATTGCATTGCGTGTCCTTTTTCTTTTGACCATTGTATTGTTTGTCCTTTTTCTTTTGACCATTGTATTGTTTGTCCTTTTTTATTTGGCCATTGTATTTTTTGTCCTTTTTCTCTTGACCATTATATTGTGTATCCTTTTTCTTTTGACCATTGTATTCTCTGTCCTTTTTCTTTTGACCATTGTACTGTTTGTCCTTTTTCTTTTGACCATTGTATTGTGTGTCCTTTTTCTTTTGACCATTGCATTGTCTGTCATTTTTCATTTGACCATTGTATTTTTGTCCTTTTTCTTTTGACCATTGCATTGTGTGTCCCTTTTCTTTTGGCCATTTTCATGTCTGTTCTTTTTCTTTTGACCATTGTATTGTCTGTCCTTTTTCTTTTGACCATTGTATTGTCTGTCCTTTTTCTTTTGATCATTGTATTGTGTGTCCTTTTTCTTTTGACCATTGTATTGTCTGTCCTTTTTTCTTTTGACCATTTTATTGTTTGTCCTTTTTCTTTTGACCATTGTATTGTGTGTCCTTTTTCTTTTGACCATTGTATTGTTTGTCCTTTTTCTTTTGACCATTGTATTGTTTGTACTTTTTCTTTTGACCATTGTGTTGTGTGTCCTTTTTCTTTTGACCATTGTATTGTTTGTGCTTTTTCTTTTGACCATTGTATTGTTTGTCCTTTATCTTTTGACCATTGTATTGTTTGTGTTTTTTCTTTTGACCATTGTATTGTTTGTCCTTTTTCTTTTGACCATTGTGTTGTGTGTCCTTTTTCTTTTGACCATTGTATTGTTTGTCCTTTTTCTTTTGACCATTGTATTGTTTGTCCTTTTTCTTTTGACCATTGTATTGTGTGTCCTTTTTCTTTTGACCATTGTATTGTCTGTCTTTTTTCTTTTGACCATTGTATTGTTTGTCCTTTTTCTTTTGACTATTGCATTGTCTGTCCTTTTTCTTTTGACCATTGTATTGGTTGTCCTTTTTCTTTTGACCATTGTATTTTGTGTCCTTTTTCTTTTGACCATTGTATTATTTGTCCTTTTTCTTTTGACCATTGCATTGTGTGTCCTTTTTTTTTTGACCATTGTATTGTTTGTCCTTTTTCTTTTGATCATTGTATTGTCTGTCCTTTTTCTTTTGACCATTGTATTGTTTGTCCTTTTTCTTTTGACCATTGTATTGTCTGTCCTTTTTCTTTTGACCATTATATTGTCTGTCATTTTTCTTTTGACCATTGTATTGTGTGTCCTTTTTAGATTTACGGTTTCTGATTTATTCCTTTGGCTTCTTCAAACGTTTCTGTCCAACAATAAATTTAATACTCTTATGATCTATTTTAATATTTCAAAGAAACCAACTTTATGGTCTCACAAGAAGATACATTTGTTGTGCTTTGGTTGTGAACTGATAACTAAGATATCGGAATGATTTTATGAAGTATTTATTATAAGGGAAGAATCCTTAAACCGTTTTAATCCGATCATAGTGCCTTCAAGTGATAATACGCTGTTTCATGAGCTTGCGGTTCCTATCATGACATCCTAGAAAGCTACTGAACCAAGGGTTCCTAGTGATTAAGCTGAAGTCTTCACTTTGAAAATTTTACAGTCGCCACTATCTCTTGGTTAACCGTTACGGATATCTGTGTCACACATTACCACGGACATATTCCGTTTGTCGTAACCACAATCCGGTTCTATCTTCATTCGGGTTTGCAACTATAGCAACATGTCGAGTGCCACTTGGGGAACATATACTGTTGACCCTTCCGAGGAACCTGACTTCACTTCCAGTTTACAGTGGTGTTCGTGGTACTCGAGTTTCTGTTTAGATTATTTGTTTGTGCTTTTGCCGTTTTTCTTTCGGTCATTGCATAGTCTGTTCTTCTTCGATGTATGGCTTCTGATTGTCCCTTAGGTATCCTCAAACTGTACTGGCAAGGTCTGATTTGCTTAAGTAATAAGGGTTGTTTGGGCAGATGTTTAACGTTCGTTGTGATTTTTTTGAAGTAAAGTTGTTGTGGTGCCCTCACGATAAGAACAAGTCGAGAGATCGATATGTTAGTAGGAAAAATATCTCACATCAAGATTGAAGAGTGGGTATTTCATTCAGCTCATGTCGTTTTCCTTTAAAAAAGGTTATTGCCGGGTAAGAGAAGGTGTGGTATCATTAATATATCACACATACAGAATTAATTAGTTTGGTATTTATCAAGCTCATGTTTTAGTGTTGTAGTGTTATTTTGTATGCTTCATATTCTGTTTTATTTCTCGAACAATACATAAAATTGCTTGGCAGCTTATTGTATTACATCTAATCTGAAATATTAATCTGAGAAAACGTGTCACGTGTTGGTAAAAGAATACAAACAACAGTATTCACGGTAAAATACGGTCAGTGTGCCAAGTAAATTCCAAAGAGACAAATATTGAAATAAATTCCGTTGTTCCGGGATGGTTAGTGTCTGCATTCAGGTACATTCCTCCAAGACTTTAAGATTTTCCCGTGCGTGACATTTTTCCCCAATGACAATGAGTAACCCGACGGGTGACTGCATAATGTGGAGCAGCAGCTGCATCACGTTAGGAGCAAATTTCTGCTGTATTTGAACGAGCGGGTTAACATCTCTCACAACTTAGTTTTCTTGTATTGTGATTATTGTTGATTTCTGTTGATTGTTGTCTATTGTTTACATTTGTGTGATTTTGCATATTGTTTTTCATAATTTATGGTTACTGTGAAAGTACTTTTATTCGTTGGCACCTGGGGTTCTTGAATTCCTGGTTTCAAACAGTAAAGGCAACAGTCAATGGGAAAAATATTTCGTTGGATTTTTATTCTCGTGGTTGAAGTGGACCAAGAAATCAGCGGAAATTAGAACCTCATGATTAATAATGATTTCACAGTATATGGCTCGTATAATGAATTAGTATGTTTACAATCAGTGAGATCCACACACAACCATTTAATGAGTGAATGAGTGAGTGAGTGAGTGAGTAATTGTTGCTTACCGACAACTCAGCAGTTTTTCAGGTATATCATGGCGAGAATAAGTTAATTTTCAATGAAATGATGATGAGGACCGAAAATAGATCTTGAACTAGAAATATAAATTAACAGCTCATAAAATCTAACCTGGACGGAAAACAAAAATAAAAATAAATTAACAGCTCAAGAAATCTAACATATATAATATAATATAATATATATACGTCTGGAAACTTAATCCAACAGTGTTAGATTTTTTTACCTGACAATTTATTTTTTTAATTTTGTCTGTCTATCGATGTTACACTATGTAACGCAAGCTGAAACCTGAGACATACATTATACTTTTGTTTATAGCGTGTGAAAATGTTTTTTTTTCTTTTTATTTCTATATTATTTTTCATTTTTAGCTTTTTTAAGATATATATTTAATATATGAAATAAAGGTCACAATCGTCTCAAGAAAGTGAGAGCCATACACTTTTCCCCTTCTAGTTTCCCCTCATACCTAAAACTCATAAAATGTCATCTAAGTACCACTGGTTCAATTTCGGTACAAAGATGGGAGCAGATAGAATCATCTGTTCATTCTTTTTGTAAGAAGTAAAATACATTGTGTAATCCATTAATAGGAATATTATCAAATGACAAATTTACAGTATA
>MJUT01032285.1:87012-101397 GCA_002080005.1 Gigantidas platifrons
CCATGGGTAAGGAGGTCAAAATACAATGGGTAGGGCTTTTGATATACCCTGAATAGGAAGGTCAATATACCATTGATAGGTGGTCAAACTATCATTGGTAGAGGAGTTAATATAACATATGTAGGGAGGTCAAAATACCCTGGTAGGGGATTCCATATACTATGGGTAGGAGGTTCGATATACCATGGTTTCAATGTACCATGGATAGAGGTTGGATATATCATGCGTAAGGTGGTCAAAATACCATGGTTAGGTTTGATATAACTTGGATAGAGGGTTCAATATTCCATGAGTAGGGAAGTCAAAATACCATGGGCAAAGACTTTAAATAGCGTGAATAGGGTGATCGGTATGCCATGGGGACGTGGGTTACAATTTCATGGGTAGGGGGTCCGATATACCGTGGATAGTGGTTTGATATACCATGGGTAGGGGGACAACATACCATGGATAGGGGATTCAATATTCCGTGGGTAGGGACGTCAAAATACCATGGGTAAGGAATCAAAATAGCATGAATAGGGTGTTCGATATACCATGGGTACCGGGGCTCAAAATATTATGGGTAGGGGGTCCGATATATCGTGGATAGGGAGTTTGATATACCATGCCATAGGTAGGGGATTCAAAATACCGTAGCTAGGGGATAAAAATACCCCTGGTAGGGGTCGATACACCATGGATAGGTGGTTTGATATTCCATGGTTATGGGCCAAAATACCATGGGTAGGGGTTAAATATACCATTGATAGGGGTTTCAATATACCATGAATATGAAGGTCAAAATACCATGGGTAGGGGGTCGATATACCTTGGGTAGTGGGGTCAAAAATGCCATGGGTAGGGAGAAAAATACCATGGGTAGAGGGTTCAATATACCACGGAAGGGGGTTCGATATACTATTGGTAGGGGGTTCGACATACTATTGGTAGGGGGTTCGATATACCATGGGTAAGGGGGTCAAAATACCATGGGTAGCGAGTCCGATATACCAAGGATAAGGGGTTTGATATTTCGTTGGTAGAAGGTCAAAATACCATGTGAAGAATTTTCAATAAATCATAGATAAGGGTTCGATACACCATGGGTAGGTGAGTCAAAATACCATGGGTAGGGGGCTTGGTATTCAATGGGTACAGGTTCAATATACCATAGCTAGGGGTTCGATATACTATGGCTAGGGGGTTCGGCATTCAATGGGTAAGACGGTCAAAATACCATGGATAACGGGTCCAATATAACATGGATAGGGGGTTTGATATAACGTTGGTAGGAGGTCAAAATACCATGGAGAGGGGATTCAGTACACCCTGAATAAGTGTACGATACACCATGGATAGGGGAGTCAAAATACGATTGGTAAGGGGTTTCATATGCCATGGGTAGGGGGTACAAAAAACATGAATAGGGGTACGATATTCCATGGGTAAGGAGGTCAAAATACAATGGGTAGGGCTTTTGATATACCCTGAATAGGAAGGTCAATATACCATTGATAGGTGGTCAAACTATCATTGGTAGGGGAGTTAATATAACATATGTAGGGAGGTCAAAATACCCTGGTAGGGGATTCCATATACTATGGGTAGGAGGTTCGATATACCATGGTTTCAATGTACCATGGATAGAGGTTGGATATATCATGTGTAAGGTGGTCAAAATACCATGGTTAGGTTTGATATAACTTGGATAGAGGGTTCAATATCCCATAAGAAGGGAAGTCAAAATACCATGCGCAAAGACTTTAAATAGCGTGAATAGGGTGATCGGTGTCCCATGGGTACGTGGGTAGCAATTTCATGGGTAGGGGGTCCGATATACCGTGGATAGTGGTTTGATATACCATGGGTAGGGGGACAACATAGCATCGGTAGGGTATTCAATATTCCGTGGGTAGGGACGTCAAAATACCCTGGGCAAGGGGGTCAAAATGCCATGGATAGAATTTGGATATATCATGTGTAGGGTGGTCAAAATACCATGGTTATGGGGTTCGATATAACATGGATAGACGGCTCAATATACCATGGGTAAGGACGTCAAAATACCATGGGTAAGGAATCAAAATAGCGTGAATAGGGTGTTCGATATACCATGGGTACTGGGGGTCAAAATATCATGGGTAGGGTGTTTGATATACCATAGGTAGGGGATTCAAAATACCGTAGGTAGGGGTTCAAAATACCCCTGGGAGGGATCGATAAACCATGGATAGGTGGTTTCATATTCCATGGTTATGGGCCAAAATACCATGGGTAGGGGTTCAATATACCATGGATAGGGGGTTCAATATACCATGAGTATGAAGGTCAAAATACCATGGATAGGGGGTCGATATACCTTGGGTAGTGGGATCAAACATACCATGGGTAGGGAGAAAAATACCATGGGTAGAGGGTTCAATATACCATAGGTAGGCGGCCAAAATACCATGGATAGGGAGTGAAAATACCATTGGTAGAGGGGTCAAAATACCATGAGCAGAGAGTTCAATAAACCATATGTAGAGGGTTAAAAAAACCATGGATATGGTTCTGATATTTCATGGGTAGGGGGTTCAATATACCAAGGATAGGTGGTTTGATATACCGTTGGTAGAAGGTCAAAATACCATGGGTAGGGGATTGCATATACCATAGAGAGGGATTTTATGCACCATGGTTAAGGGAGTTAAAATACCATGGGTAGGGGGTTTGGTATGTCATGGTAAGGGGGGGGTCAATATACCATTGATAGGGGTTCGATATTCAATGGATAGGGTGGTCCAAATACCATGGAAAGGGGAATAAAAATACCATGGATAGGAGGGTAAAAATGCCATTGGTAGAGGGTTCAATATATCAAAGGTAGGGAGGTCAAAATGCCCTGGGTAGGGTGTTCCATATAATATGGGTAGGAGATTCGATATAATATGGATAGGGGGTTCAAAATATCATGGGTAGGGGGTGTCAAAATACTATCGGTAGAGGGTTCGATATACCATATGAAGAGGGGTCAAAATACCATGGATATGGGGTTTGATATAACATGGATAGACTGCTCAATATACCATGGGTAAGGACGTCAAAATACCATGGGTAAGGAATCAAAATAGCATGAATAGGGTGTTCGATATACCATGGGTACCGGGGGTCAAAATATTATGGGTAGGGGGTCCGATATATCGTGGATAGGGAGTTTGATATACCATAGGTAGGGGATTCAAAATACCGTAGGTAGGGGATCAAAATACCTCTGGTAAGGATCGATACACCAGGGATAGGTGGTTTGATATTCCATGGTTATGGGCCAAAATACCATGGGTAGGGGTTAAATATACCATTGATAGGGGGTTCAATATACCATGAATATGAAGGTCAAAATACCATGGGTAAGGGGTCGATATACCTTGGGTAGTGGGGTCAAAAATGCCATGGGTAGGGAGAAAAATACCATGGGTAGAGAGTTCAATATACCACGAAGAGGGTTCGATATACTATTGGTAGGGGGTTCGACATACCATGGGTAAGGGGGTCAAAATACCATGGGTAGCGAGTCCGATATACCAAGGATAAGGGGTTTGATATTTCGTTGGTAGAAGGTCAAAATATCATGTGGAGAGTTTTCAATAAATCATAGATAGGGGTTCGATACACCATGGGTAGGTTAGTCAAAATACCATGGGTATGGGGCTTGGTATTCAATGGGTACGGGTTCAATATACCATAGCTAGGGGTTCGATATACTATGGCTAGGGGGTTCGGCATTCAATGGGTAAGAGGGTCAAAATACCATGGATAGCGGGTCCAATATAACATGGATAGGGGGTTTGATATAACGTTGGTAGGAGGTCAAAATACCATGGAGAGGGGATTCAGTACACCCTGGATAAGTGTACGATGCACCATGGATAGGGGAGTCAAAATACGATTGCTAAGGGGTTTCATATGCCATGGGTAGGGGGTACAAAAAAACATGAATAGGGGTACGATATACCATGGGTAAGGAGGTCAAAATACAATGGGTAGGGCTTTTGATATACCCTGAATAAGAAGGTCAATATACCATTGATAGGTGGTCAAACTATCATTGGTAGAGGAGTTAATATAACATATGTAGGGAGGTCAAAATACCCTGGTAGGGGATTCCATATACTATGGGTAGGAGGTTCGATATACCATGGTTTCAATGTACCATGGATAGAGGTTGGATATATCATGTGTAAGGTGGTCAAAATACCATGGTTAGGTTTGATATAACTTGGATAGAGGGTTCAATATTCCATGAGTAGGGAAGTCAAAATACCATGGGCAAAGACTTTAAATAGCGTGAATAGGGTGATCGGTATACCATGGGTACGTGGGTTACAATTTCATGGGTAGGGGGTCCTATATACCGTGGATAGTGGTTTGATATACCATGGGTAGGGGGACAACATAGCATGGGTAGGGGATTCAATATTCCGTGGGTAGGGACGTAAAAATACCCTGGGTAAGGGGGTCAAAATGCAATGGTTAGGGGGATCAATATACCATGGATATAATTTGGATATATCATGTGTAGGGTGGTCAAAATACCATGGTTATGGGGTTCGATATAACATGGATAGACGGCTCAATATACCATGGGTAAGGACGTCAAAATACCATGGGTAAGGAATCAAAATAGCGTGAATAGGGTGTTCGATATACCATGGGTACTGGGGGTCAAAATATCATGGGTAGGGTGTTTGATATACCATAGGTATGGGATTCAAAATACCGTAGGTAGGGTATCAAAATACCCCTGGAAGGGATCGATACACCATGGATAGGTGGTTTGATATTCCATGGTTATGGGCCAAAATACCATGGGTAGGGGTTCAATATACCATGGATAGGGGGTTCAATATACCATGAGTATGAAGGTCAAAATACCACGGTTAGGGGGTCGATATACCTTGGGTAGTGGGGTCAATCATACCATGGGTAGGGAGAAAAATACCATGGGTAGAGGGTTCAATATACCATAGGTAGGCGGCCAAAATACCATGGATAGGGGATGAAAATACCATTGGTAGAGGGGTCAAAATACCATAAGCAGAGAGTTCAATAAACCATATGTAGATGGTTCAAAAAACCATGGATATGGTTCTGATATGTCATGGGTAGGGGGTTCAATATACCAAGGATAGGTGGTTTGATATACCGTTGGTAGAAGGTCAAAATACCATGGGTAGGGGATTGCATATACCATAGAGAGGGATTTGATGCACCTTGGTTAAGGGAGTTAAAATACCATGGGTAGGGGGTTTGGTATATCATGGTAAGGGGGGGGGTCAATATACCATTGATAGGGGTTCGATATTCAATGGATAGGGGGGTCCAAATACCATGGAAAGGGGAATAAAAATACCATGGATAGGAGGGTGAAAATGCCATTGGTAGAGGGTTCAATATATCAAAGGTAGGGATGTCAAAATGCACTGGGTAGGGGGTTCCATATAATATGGGTAGGAGATTCGATATAATATGGATAGCGGGTTCAAAATATCATGGGTAGGGGGTGTCAAAATACTATGGGTAGAGGGTTCGATATACCATATGAAGAGGGGTCAAAATACCATGGATATGGGGTTTGATATAACATGGATAGACGGCTCAATATACCATGGGTAAGGACGTCAAAATACCATGGGTAAGGAATCAAAATAACATGAATAGGGTGTTCGATATACCATGGGTACCGGGGGTCAAAATATTATGGGTAGGGGGTCCGATATATCGTTGATAGGGAGTTTGATATACCATAGGTAGGGGATTCAAAATACCGTAGGTAGGGGATCAAAATACCTCTGGTAGGGATCGATACACCATGGATAGGTGGCTTGATATTCCATGGTTATGGGCCAAAATACCAATGGTAGGGGTTAAATATACCATTGATAGGGGGTTCAATATACCATGAATATGAAGGTCAAAATACCATGGGTAGGGGGTCGATATACCTTGGGTAGTGGGGTCAAAAATGCCATGGGTAGGGAGAAAAATACCTTGGGTAGAGGGTTCAATATACCACGGAAGAGGGTTCGATATACTATTGGTAGGGGGTTCGACATACCATGGGTAAGGGGGTCAAAATACCATGGGTAGCGAGTCCGATATATCAAGGATAAGGGGTTTGATATTTCGTTGGTAGAAGGTCAAAATACCATGTGGAGAGTTTTCACTAAATCATAGATAGGGGTTCGATACACCATGGGTAGGTGAGTCAAAATACCATGGGTAGGGTGATTGGTAGTTAATGGGTACGGGTTCAATATACCATAGCTAGGGGTTCGATATACTATGGCTAGGGGGTTCGGTATTCAATGGGTAAGAGGGTCAAAATACCATGGATAGCGGGTCCAATATAACATGGATAGGAGGTTTGATATAACGTTGGTAGGAGGTCAAAATACCCTGGAGAGGGTATTCAGCACACCCTGGATAAGTGTACGATACACCATGGATAGGGGAGTCAACATACGATTGGTAAGGGGTTCCATGTGCCATGGGTAGGGGGTACAAAAAAACATGAATAGGGGTACGATATACCATGGGTAAGGAGGTCAAATTACAATGGGTAGGGCTTTTGATATACCCTGAATAGGAAGGTCAATATACCATTGATAGGTGGTCAAACTATCATTGGTAGAGGAGTTAATATAACATATGTAGGGAGGTCAAAATACCCTGGTAGGGGATTCCATATACTATGGGTAGGAGGTTCGATATACCATGGTTTCAATGTACCATGGATAGAGGTTGGATATATCATGTGTAAGGTGGTAAAGATACCATGGTTAGGTTTGCTATAACTTGGATAGAGGTTTCAATATTCCATGAGTAGGGAAGTCAAAATACCATGGGCAAAGACTTTAAATAGCGTGAATAGGGTGATCGGTATGCCATGGGTACGTGGGTAACAATTTCATGGGTAGGGGGTCCGATATAACGTGGATAGTGGTTTGATATACCATGGGTAGGGTGACAACATAGCATGGGTAGGGGATTCAATATTCCGTGGGTAGGGACGTAAAAATACCCTGGGTAAGGGGGTCAAAATGCCATGGTTAGGGGGATCAATATACCATGGATAGAATTTGGATATATCATGTGTAGGGTGGTCAAAATACCATGGTTATGGGGTTCGATATAACATGGATAGACGGCTCAATATACCATGGGTAAGGACGTCAAAATACCATGGGTAAGGAATCAAAATAGCGTGAATAGGGTGTTCGATATACCATGGGTACTGGGGGTCAAAATATCATGGGTAGGGTGTTTGATATACCATAGGTAGGGGATTAAAAATACCGTAGGTAGGGTATCAAAATATCCCTGGTAGGGATCGATACACCATGGATAGGTGGTTAGATATTCCATGGTTATGGGCCAAAATACCATGGGTAGGGGTTCAATATACCATGGATAGGAGGTTCAATATACCATGAGTATGAAGGTCAAAATACCATGGATAGGGGGTCGATATACCTTGGGTAGTGGGGTCAAACATACCATGGGTAGGGGGTTCAATATACCATAGGTAGGCGGCCAAAATACCATGGATAGGGAGTGAAAATACAATTGGTAGAGGGGTCAAAATACCATAAGCAGAGAGTTCAATAAACCATATATAGATGGTTCAAAAAACCATGGATATGGTTCTGATATTTCATGGGTAGGGGGTTCAATATACCAAGGATAGGTGGTTTGATATACCGCTGGTAGAAGGTCACAATACCATGGGTAGGGGATTGCATATACCATAGAGAGGGATTTGATGCACCATGGATAAGGGAGTTAAAATACCATGGGTAGGGAGTTTGGTATGTCATGATAGGGGGGGGTCAATATACCATTGATAGGGGTTCGATATTCAATGGATAGGGGGGTCCAAATACCATGGAAAGGGAATAAAAATACCATGGATAGGAGGGTAAAAATGCCATTGGTAGAGGGTTCAATATATTAAAGGTAGGGAGGTCAAAATGCCCTTGGTAGGGGGTTCCATATAATATGGGTAGGAGATTCGATATAATATGGATAGGGGGTTCAAAATATCATGGGTAGGGGGTGTCAAAATACTATGGGTAGAGGGTTCGATATACCATATGAAGAGGGGTCAAAATACCATGGATATGGGGTTTGATAAAACATGGATAGACGGCTCAATATACCATGGGTAAGGATGTCAAAATACCATGGGTAAGGAATCAAAATAACATGAATAGGGTGTTCGATATACCATGGGTACCGGGGGTCAAAATATTATGGGTAGGGGGTCCGATATATCGTGGATAGGGAGTTTGATATACCATAGGTAGGGGATTCAAAATACCTTAGGTAGGGGATCAAAATACCTCTGGTAGGGATCGATACACCATGGATAGGTGGTTTGATATTCCATGGTTATGGGACAAAATACCATGGGTAGGGGTTAAATATACCATTGATAGGGGGTTCAATATACCATGAATATGAAGGTGAAAATACCATGGGTAGGGGGTCGATATACCTTGGGTAGTGGGGTCAAAAATGCCATGGATAGGGAGAAAAATACCATGGGTAGAGGGTTCAATATACCACGGAAGAGGGTTCGATATACTATTGGTAGGGGGTTCGACATACCATGGGTAAGGGGGTCAAAATACCATGGGTAGCGAGTCCGATATATCAAGGATAAGGGGTTTGATATTTCGTTGGTAGAAGGTCAAAATACCATGGGTAGGGGATTGCATATACCATAGAGAGGGATTTGATGCACCATGGGTAGGTGAGACAAAATACCATGGGTAGGGTGCTTGGTAGTCAATGGGTACGGGTTCAATATACCATAGCTAGGGGTTCGATATACTATGGCTAGGGGGTTCGGCATTCAATGGGTAAGAGGATCAAAATACCATGGATAGCGGGTCCAATATAACATGGATAGGGGGTTTGATATAACGTTGGTAGGGGGTCAAAATACCATGGAGAGGGTATTCAGTACACCCTGTATAAGTGTACGATACACCATGGATAGGGGAGTCAAAATACGATTGGTAAGGGGTTTCATATGCCATGGGTAGGGGGTACAAAAAAACATGAATAGGGGTACGATATACCATGGGTAAGGAGGTCAAAATACAATGGGTAGGGCTTTTGATATACCCTGAATAGGAAGGTCAATATACCATTGATAGGTGGTCAAACTATCATTGGTAGAGGAGTTAATATAACATATGTAGGGAGGTCAAAATACCCTGGTAGGGGATTCCATATACTATGGGTAGGAGGTTCGATATACCATGGTTTCAATGTACCATGGATAGAGGTTGGATATATCATGTGTAAGGTGGTCAAAATACCATGGTTAGGTTTGATATAACTTGGATAGAGGTTTCAATATTCCATGAGTAGGGAAGTCAAAATACCACTGGAAAAGACTTAAAATAGCGTGAATAGGGTGATCGGTATGCCATGGGTACGTGGGTTACAATTTCATGGGTAGGGGGTCCGATATACCGTGGATAGTGGTTTGATATACCACGGGTAGGGGGACAACATAGCATGGGTAGGGGATTCAATATTCCGTGGGTAGGGACGTAAAAATACCCTGGGTAAGGGGGTCAAATTGACAAGGTTAGGGGGATCAATATACCATGGATAGAATTTGGATATATCATGTGTAGGGTGGTCAAAATACCATGGTTATGGGGTTCGATATAACATGGATAGACGGCTCAATATACCATGTGTAAGGACGTCAAAATACCATGGGTAAGGAATCAAAATAGCGTGAATAGGAAGTTCGATATACCATGGGTACTGGGTGTCAAAATATCATGGGTAGGGTGTTTGATATACCATAGGTAGGGGATTCAAAATACCGTAGGTAGGGGATCAAAATACCCCTGGTAGGGATCGATACACCATGGATAGGTGGTTTGATATTCCATGGTTATGGGCCAAAATACCATGGGTAGGGTTTCAATATACCATGGATATGGGGTTCAATATACCATGAGTATGAAGGTCAAAATACCATGGATAGGGGGTCGATATACCTTGGGTAGTGGGGTCAAACATACCATGGGTAGGGAGAAAAATACATTGGGTAGAGGGTTCAATATACCATAGGTTGGCGGCCAAAATACCATGGATAGGGATTGAAAATACCATTGGAAGAGGGGTCAAAATACCATGAGCAGAGAGTTCAATAAACCATATGTAGAGCGTTCAAAAAACCATGGATATGGTTCTGATATTTCATGGGTAGGGGGATCAATATACCAAGGATAGGTGGTTTGATATACCGTTGGTAGAAGGTCAAAATACCATTGGTAGGGGATTGCATATACCATAGAGAGGGATTTGATGCACCATGGTTAAGGGAGTTAAAATACCATGGGCAGGGGGTTTGGTATGTCATGGTAAGGGGGGGGGTCAATATACCATTGATAGGGGTTCGATATTCAATGGATAGGGTGGTCCAAATACCATGGAAAGGGGAATAAAAATACCATGGATAGGAGGGTAAAAATACCATTGGTAGAGGGTTCAATATATCAAAGGTAGGGAGGCCAAAATGCCCTGGGTAGGGGGTTCCATATAATATGGGTAGGAGATTCGATATAATATGGATAGGGGGTTCAAAATATCATGGGTAGGGGGTTTGATATAACATGGATAGACGGCTCAATATACCATGGGTAAGGACGTCAAAATACCATGGCTAAGGAATCAAAATAGCATGAATAGGGTGTTCGATATACCATGGGTACCGGGGGTCAAAATATTATGGGTAAGGGGTCCGATATAACGTGGATAGGGAGTTTGATATACCATAGGTAGGGGATTCATAATACCGTAGGTAGGGGATCAAAATACCCCTGGTAGGGATCGATACACCATGGATAGGTGGTTTGATATTCCATGGTTATTGGACAAAATACCATGGGAAGGGGTTAAATATACCATTGATAGGGGGTTCGATATACCATGAATATGAAGGTCAAAATACCATGGGTAGGGGGTCGATATACCTTGGGTAGTGGCGTCAAAAATGCCATGGGTAGGGAGAAAAATACCATTGGTAGAGGGTTCAATATACCACGGAAGAGGGTTCGATATACTATTGGTAGGGGGTTCGACATACCATGGGTATTGGGGTCAAAATACCATGGGTAGCGAGTCCGATATACCAAGGATAAGGGGTTTGATATTTCGTTGGTAGAAGGTCAAAATATCATGTGGAGAGTTTTCAATAAATCATTGATAGGGGTTCGATACACCATGGGTAGGTGAGTCAAAATACCATGGGTAGGGGGCTTGGTATTCAATGGGTACGGGTTCAATATACCATAGCTAGGGGTTCGATATACTATGGCCAGGGGGTTCGGCATTCAATGGGTAAGAGGGTCAAAATACCATGGATAGCTGGTCCAATATAACATGGATAGGGGGTTTGATATAACGTTGGTAGGAGGTCAAAATACCATGGAGAGGGGATTCAGTACACCCTGGATAAGTGTACGATACACCATGGATAGGGGAGTCAAAATACGATTGGTAAGGGGTTTCATATGCCATGGGTAGGGGGTACAAAAAAACATGAATAGGTGTACGATATACCATTGGTAGGGATGTCAAAATACAATGGGTAGGGCTTTTGATATACCCTGAATAGGAAGGTCAATATACCATTGATAGGTGGTCAAACTATCATTGGTAGAGGTGTTAATATAACATATGTAGGGAGGTCAAAATACCCTGGTAGGGGATTCCATATACTATGGGTAGGAGGTTCGATATACCATGGTTTCAATGTACCATGGATAGAGGTTGGATATATCATGTGTAAGGTGGTCAAAATACCATGGTTAGGTTTGATATAACTTGGATAGAGGGTTCAATATTCCATGAGTAGGGAAGTCAAAATACCACTGGAAAAGACTTAAAATAGCGTGAATAGGGTGATCGGTATGCCATGGGTACGTGGTTACAATTTCATGGGTAGGGGGTCCGATATACCGTGGATAGTGGTTTGATATACCACGGGTAGGGTGACAACATAGCATGGGTAGGGGATTCAATATTCCGTGGGTAGGGACGTCAAAATACCCTGGGTAAGGGGGTCAAAATGCCATGGTTAGGGGGATCAATATACCATGGATAGAATTTGGATATATCACGTGTAGGGTGGTCAAAATACCATGGTTATGGGGTTCGATATAACATGGATAGACGGCTCAATATACCATGGGTAAGGACGTCAAAATACCATGGGTAAGGAATCAAAATAGCATGAATAGGGTGTTCGATATACCATTGGTACTGGGGGTCAACATATCATGGGTAGGGTGTTTGATATACCATAGGTAGAGGATTCAAAATACCGTAGGTAGGGGATCAAAATACCCCTGGTAGGGATCGATACACCATGGATAGGTGGTTTGATATTCCATGGTTATGGGCCAAAATACCATGGGTAGGGGTTCAATATACCATGGATAGGGGGTTCAATATACCATGTGTATTAAGGTCAAAATACCATGGATAGGGGGTCGACATACCTTGGGTAGTGGGGTCAAACATACCATTGGTAGGGAGAAAAATACCATGGGTAGAGGGTTCAATATACCATAGGTAGGCGGCCAAAATACCATGGATAGGGAGTGAAAATACCATTGGTAGAGGGGTCAAAATACCATGAGCAGAGAGTTCAATAAACCATATGTAGAGGGTTCAAAAAACCATGGATATGGTTCTGATATTTCATGGGTAGGGGGTTCAATATACCAAGGATAGGTGGTTTGATATACCGTTGGTAGAAGGTCAAAATACCATGGGTAGGGGATTGCATATACCATAGAGAGGGATTTGATGCACCATGGTTAAGGGAGTTAAAATACCATGGGTAAGGGGTTTGGTATGTCATGGTAAAGGGGGGGGGGTCAATTTACCATTGATAGGGATTCGATATTCATTGGATAGGGGGGTCCAAATACCATGGAAAGAAGAATAAAAATACCATGGATAGGAGGGTCAAAATACTATTGGAAAAGGGTTCAATATATCAAAGGTAGGGAGGTCAAAATGCCCTGGGTAGGGGGTTCCATATAATATGGGTAGGAGATTCGATATAATATGGATAGGGGATTCAAAATATCATGGGTAGGGGGTGTCAAAAAACTATGGGTAGAGGGTTCGATATACCATATGAAGAGGGGTCAAAATACCATGGATATGGGGTTTGATATAACATGGATAGACGGCTCAATATACCATGGGTAAGGACGTCAAAATACCATGGGTAAGGAATCAAAATAGCGTGAATAGGGTGTTCGATATACCATGGGTACCGGGGGTCAAAATATCATGGGTAGGGGGTCCGATATATCGTGGATAGGGAGTTTGATATACCATAGGTAGGGGATTCAAAATACCGTAGGTAGGGGATCAAAATACCCCTGGTAGGGATTGATACACCATGGATAGATTGTTAGATATTCCATGGTTATGGGCCAAAATACCATGGGTAGGTGTTCAATATACCATGGATAGGGGGTTCAATATACCATGAGTATGAAGGTCAAAATACCATGGATAGGGGGTCGATATACTTTGGGTAGTGGGGTCAAAAATATCATGGGTATGGAGAAAAATACCATGGGTAGAGTGTTCAATATACCATAGGTAGGCGGCCAAAATACCATGGATAGGGAGTGAAAATACCATTGGTAGAGGGGTCAAAATACCATGAGCTGAGGGTTCAATAAACCATATGTAGAGGATTAAAAAAACCATGGATATGGCTCTGATATTTCATAGGTAGGGGGTTCAATATACCAAGGATAGGTGGTTTGAGATACCGTTGGTAGGAGATCAAAATACCATGGGTAAGGGATTGCATATACCATGGATAGGGATTTGATGCACCATGGTTAAGGGAGTTAAAATACCATGGGTAGGGGGTTTGGTATACCATGGTAAGGAGGGTCAATATACCATTGATAGGGGTTCGATATGCCATGGATAGGGGGGTCCAAATACCATGGAAATGGGAATAAAAATACCATGGATAGGAGGTTCAAAATACCATTGGAAGAAGGTTCAATATATCACAGGTAGGAGGTTCGATATAATATGGATAAGGGGTTCAAAATGGGGTTCGATATAACATGGATAGACGGCTCAATATACCATGGGAAAGGACGTCAAAATACCATGGGTAAGGAATCAAAATAGCGTGAATAGGGTGTTCGATATACCATGGGTACCGGGGGTCAAAATATCATGGGTAGGGGGTCCGATATATCGTGGATAGGAAGTTTGATATACCATAGGTAGAGGATTCAAAATACGTAGGTAGGGGATCAAAATACCCCTGGTAGGGAT
>MJUT01032285.1:109822-143326 GCA_002080005.1 Gigantidas platifrons
AATGCATATAGTACCAAACCATGTACACAGTTTAATGAACACACTGTGTCTCCAGGAATTATTACTTGCTCTTATTTTGGCAGTCCTTGATGCCAAAACCTACACGGATCCATTTTAATGTTACATATGTCCTTCCAACACGTGTTTCTGTAAAGCAAGACGTCATTGTTTACAGTTGTCTCTTGCTGTACACAGTAAAATACCATCACTGTATAACTACTAAAATTCGGTTATCGCTGCCATTGATAAAGAAGGGGAGGGGTTTAGTAATCCCTTGCTGGATAAAATTTAAAATGAAATGCAACAATGGTTCAGCAAACCTCAAACTATTAGACACATAAATGACCACGATAGAATCCAATGGGAATACAAATCCTATCTTGTGACAGACACGTAAATGTAGCGGGGCTAAACCTAGTCATAGTTGTAATAAAATCACAACCATCACGTAAGGGTAGAGAAAATATAATAACATACTGTTGGAACAGTTCCAAAATCTAATAAAAAAAATCATAGAAACACAGAAGCAAAATCAATATTGCAAACACACCTTTACGCTCTTTGCAACTCTGGCTTGGTAAAGGTACTGCAATGTAAAATGTTTTTTTTTAACGTGTTTTTGTCCGTAAATTTAAAACGAATTAGAGACGAGTTTAACATAATACATACACAGAACATCAATTACATACATATAAACATTTTCATATAATATCCAGACATGCTCCAGTAATCTCAAACTTCAAAAACTTTACATACTGAATTCCCGAACATAAAAACACTGCAATCCCTAATCTCAATATATGAAATATGAATTTCTGGATACTGAAAAGGGTAATTCCCTTATTCCGAGCGATAACAATCCAAGTCCCAGAGTACCGATAAATGCTCCATCTGTGCTGTATCCAGATCATATTATTATCGTGTTGTGTATATAAACTAGTAGATGGAAAATACTGTACGGTATGGTAGTAGGTTTATATAGTGGGGATATGAGGTGTGCTCTGCACTGTTTGTGAAAAGATACTTTAAACAATGGCGGACAATTCCAATATCCACAAAACAGAACCACATTTTACCTAAAAAAAACATTGAACAGAAAAAGACAGTGCTATCTGACTTTGGAAATTCAGGTCCTCGATGCAGTCGGAGAGCAAACCCAAGATTTGACCGTTACAGCTAATAATTCTAAAACCACGAAGTCAGGGGTCGACAACGGCAAAAAAATCCCGCTAGGTGCCGCTTTACAAGTCCCGCAAAAATTTTCCATTTGCGCTGTTGTAGGATAAACGTGAAATAAAGTATTAAAAATACAAAAATGGGATAGAAACGTGATTTTTATAAAATATTTATATTTTTTGCAATGGCTGGCTATATCAGACAAGCGACGGAGGTTTGTATTAGTCAAAAACGTGTTTCGAATCGTGCATTCCTGGATGTGTAAAAACACGACGTTCGGTTTGTTTACATTTTTCGGCCAATGAAAAAGCTTACAGAAATCTATATTAAGACATGAATTTGATAATACAGGAGTGATATAGCATCATCAACCAATATACAATGTTCTCTCGATTGAAAATTCCGTTACCCCCAACAGAAATCACTCCTGAAAGAAAATTCGACGAAGCATGTCCTTTTTTTTTTTCTCCTTGTTTTGGTATAAAATTTGCCCATTTTGGTGAACATTTCTCCCTCAAAACACCCATGAAGTGTGTATATGTCTGCCTTTTATTACATTTATTAATATCTTTACATTTTAACCAAAAGTTTACACGAAAAGTGCTTTGTTGACATCAAATTACGACCCCCCTCCCCCATCCCGTCTCATCAATACACCTTGTTTAGACTCATTTCCGTTTTCTGTCTGGTACATATATAATGTGGCGATTATTTCAAAGGTACTAGTAATTAGTTTATCAAATATATTTAGGAATGCTGACTTTTACCTGATTTTCTTCTGTAAAGAATTATGAAATTTATGTGTAACAGGTAATTTCCAATGTGACTCGAACAAAAACCAGCCAGTGTGTGTGTTTAAAAAGTACTATAAATATAGAAAGTAGCCTAAATTTGTTATCTGTATGTAACTGTTTATATGATATTTAATTGATTGAACAACTGTGCATTTTGCAAGACTGTGATTTTACCATAGTTGACTAGTAATGCCCCAAAAAAATAAAACCTTCTGAGGCCCACAGTGGCAGGGACCTTGGGTTCTGTGTTCATTGTAAGGAACCTTATTCAAAGTCATCTTGTTATGTTCATTTAGTTGAAAAAAAAGAAAGATCCAAAACCCAGTTTTCTATGATTATGCACAAAGAAAATACAGTTATGCAGATGATGACTGCATAATGCAATGAAGCAGGATAAGGTTTTATTGTTGCCAAATTTGTACAAAAAATTTGAAGATTTATTTGACAAAACAGCAAGTCAGTCTGTGTTTTTCCCTTTATATGCTCATGATATGAAGAAGATCAAACATGATTCAAATTGGCTGTTTAGGATGTTAAAATGTAGCTTAGGGCCTTCACTTTTACACTTTGTACCACATCAAAAGAAAATGGGTAGAATGTTGTATAGAAATGGTACAAACTTGCTTGAGTATTTGCATTTGGCACTTGTAGAGCAACAAAAAGTAACATCAGAACTGAAAGCAAACAATGATGCTCTAGCTAGAAAAATTGGTTCAGTTATAGAGGAGTCGTCAGTTGACAGAATTAATTATCTTGACAACTCTTTGAAAGCAACAAGTCAGTGTGTAAAATCTTACGTTTCCTCAAGAGTGAACACAAGTGGTATCCCTAATATGCATTCATTCAATTTGATCGATGAAATTCAGAATATAGATCCAGTTTTGTGGAATTTTATTGACAGACCTACAGCTAATGAACAGGAAGAAAATATGATTAGACATAGTTGGTTCAAATGGGACACACTGTACATTGGTACTGACGATTTCAGTATAAGGCTCTTCCCTTGACTGTTCATAGCCAGTTGCATTTTTAATGCTCAGAACTTGCATTTTGTTGAACCTCTCCACTTACTTCTAACTGACATTGCGGACAAATATAGTGAGTCTTCAACAGATTTTATATCTATAATTGCTAGTATTGGTGCTGGTATTTCAAAGGACTCCTTGAGTAGATTTATTTCTAGCAAATGTAATGATATATAATCAGAGCAAAATGAAGTTATAAATTCTATCAGCTTTGCTGTTGCTTCATTTGACAATCTTGATAAAACTGAAAGTTATGCTAAAAGTAGTGCATGGAAAAGATAGATCTGGTTTCCATTGAACTACAATACAGCCAGCTTTCCCAAAACCCAGTGAAAAATATGAACATTCAGAATTAGTTGGGGATGAAAATTATTTGCCTCCTACCAAGGTTGGTTCAATGTTGGTGAAAAAATCGAATGCACGATCGGTGTCACCAGCCTTAATTAAATCACTGAAATAACCAGAACTAAATTTATGCAGCAACCAAGTAACAAATCATAAGCATAATGTGTTATTCGCAGTTCTGACATTTTTCCATTCTCATCTTAATATACTCTATTTAGCAACTGCTCGAGCAACTGCAGGGTTTCAGATTGGGGCAATTTTTAGGTCATTGACCTAAAGATTTTAGAAATGGCCTAAATTTTTAAAACTAATAGGACATTTTTTTGGTTACATTATTAAGGCATGACTGATAGGAAATGCTGAACATGTCTGAGCATAGCAGAAACCCTGAGCTGCAAGTAAAAATCAATAAAAAATGAAATAAGTATTCTACTGTAGACTTTTTTTTTCTTTGTTTCTTTGAATTTTTTTTGTTTCTTTGAATATTGAGCTTTAATTAAATTTCTCTTATTTTAACATTATAAACTCAGTGATTTGAGTGAATTTAATTGGTTGCTATCTGTAAGTCTGGTGATACTTCATTGTTTTTTTTATATCTCACTGATTTTCTACTAAATTAATAATTCATTGCACTTCGGATTTGTTCAACTTTTATCAAATTTATTAAATTTTTACTCTGTTAATAGTTTACGGCAATAATTTAGTACTATATACATCCTTGGTTATGGAAAAGAAATACACTTGAAAACTAATATGTATACATTTTGTTTATCTTCAAAAAATAATCAATGAATTTTATTTTCATGTCTATGAAACAAATACACAGTTCTGCTCATGATTCTTCAAAAGCATATAGAAATGGTTTTTGTTGAATCTCTAGAGGGCCTGTGAAAATAAAAATTCAAAGTTTTCAAAGTGATCCGCCAATACAATTTTAGTCACCTATCCTTTCTTTTACAAAAGGGGGGATAGGAGACCATTTATTGATGTTTGTATATTCCAAAATTTGTTGTTCTAACATTGTTAATTATATGCATATGCTATTAAAATAGCAGCCATCATCGGCATTAACATGTGTGCACAGCGTGTTTTTAAGTCATTTGGTTAGTTCTAAATTTATTTTTAGAAATACACAATTCATTCTGAGTTATCTTTCTTGACTGACAATTTTTCGGCACTAAAAAGTTGACACAAACTCATATTAATGAATAAAAAACATGTACCAGAGAAACATTTCGTTAAATAAATATATAATCTAGCACAGTGTGAAGTTTGGGAATGTCACTCTACTGAAAACTTAATATATTTTAAGTCATTCGGTTAGTTCTAAATTTATTTTTAGAAATAAAAAATTCATACGGAGTTATCTTTCTTGACTGACACACTTTCGGCACTAAAAGCTGACAGAAACTCATATTAAAAGATAAAAACATGTACCAGGGAAACATTTCGTTAAATAAATATATAGCCTAGCGCAGTGTGAAGTTTGGGATTGTCACTCTACTGCAAACTTAATATATTTGCATTGTATTTCAATGCGATGGTGACATTCCATCGAGGGGTCACCCTGTAAATCATCAAAAATTTAATAATAATCTCCCGTTTTAACACAAATCTAATAAACAAGTAATGGAAGTAATTATTGTTGAAAAGAAAACAATATAAAACGTTTCGATATTTTCTACGGTATAAATAAACGAGGTCTTTGTTCTACAATTTTCGTGACCGAAGAAAATGTCAACATTTTCAAGTTAGAATCACGTGACCCGTGGTTTTACCAGCGACGCCATTAATGAGTTTGCTTTTCGACGGATGGGATATGAACAAAAATGCCGGGGTATTATAAAAAGTGCGGGGTATTAAACATGTTATTTGGATCCCAACCTTTTCCCTCTTGATTATTGAATCTCCAACAACAATACAGATATTAACAATCAATAAAAAAAGAAACTTCCACAGATTAGTTTCAACTCTAAAATAAACTACACACTGTGACAATATAAACATGGACAGTACAATAGCAGTGTCAATGAATGTTCGTTGTTAACTGACTTCTGGCTAGGAAGATGTAATATGTTGGTTAAACACCATTATTCGTAGGACAAAATTGGTGTCGAGTACCACTGACAAAGCTTACAAATACAGAGATTACCGACAACTAGTTAGTTGTTAAACAAAGGTTGATGGACTGAGTTGTTGTTAGTTATTGCGAAAGTCACTAAAGGCAACCAATATAGTGACGACCAGATTTATTAGGGGACGACAGCCGATACAAATATAGCCTACTGACTTGGCAAATAAATAGAATCTAAAAAATAGAAATATACTGTAAAAAATAAAAACAGTTTTATTAGCATATTTTAAAGGAAATTGAATATTCTACTCTACATTGGAACTTACCTTTTGTTTTTATCTTATCTGTTATATGCGTAGAAAACACTATTACTTATATTTGATGCATGTGCATATATGTACATATATTTCGAAATATACACCTTTATTTTTGACACGCGATCATGAAATGAAACCAAAATCAATTGGATAGGAATTCTAAGAAATTTATTTGATAGTACAAGTAATGTTGCATTAACAAAAAGTGTATTTCATGGAATGTAGAAAAAACATAAAAATACAAAGTAATGAAAAGGGGCCGTCGTCATCTCATGGTATTTGGGTTTATAACTACCAAGGCAATCAATACCTATCACCACTAACGTTGTGAGTTCGAATCCCACTCAGACGATATGTCCTCGATACAACAGTATGTGATAAAGTTTGTCAGTGACATGCGACAGTTATGTGGTTTTCTCCGGGAACTTCGGTTTCCTCCACCAATAAAACTGACTGCCACGATATAACTGAAATAATGTTGAAAGTGGCGTTAAACACCATTATCCTAATCATCCCAAGTAATAAAAGGATACCACTAGTACAAATAACAACAGCAAAGAAGAGAGAGAAACAAAATGATAGAAGAATAAAAACAAAATCAATAATCATATTAAGGAATGATTCTTGCCAAGACAATGATAAAGGACTATTAACAGTTTCTTAATAATGTAATAGTTATCAAAACTAATACTCACCAGGCTATCCTGCGTAGACTCTTAATAATTTTCATATAATATGGGTTAGGACTATGGTGTTTAACACCACTTTCAACATTATTTTAGTTATATAAATGCGGTCATTTTTATTGGTGGAGGTAACCGAAGTAGAATTTCTTTATTGACGTCAGTTGATTATTTATTGTGGCAGGTCATTCTGTAGTAGTATTGAAACTGTTACGACTCAAGATTGAGCAACACGAAACAAACAAACAAACAAAGAAAATCTGGGTGAACTCAAGTGCTCTGTAATGGTAAGTAGTTCCTACTCTCCTAGTGATACCCGTCGTGCTTTTCGTGTTTCAAAGTATGGTGATAAGTCATTAAGCAAAATTTGACATCGGATAAGAGTGAAAATAAGTAGAACTATCACTCCTTGGATAATTTATAAAATATAAACTATTTGGAAGATATAAATGATATATTAGACACATGTACAATACATTTTGCCATTATTGCAGCTTAAGATTTAAAAAACAATATACCACACTGTCGGAACAATTCCAAAATATAATTGAAAGATCGTAGAAAGAGAGACAAAATGGATACTCCTAACACGTGACCACTCACTCTCCTGGCCTGGTAAACCACTGCAAAAAAACGTATACTCCTAAAACGTGACCACTCATTCTCCTGGCCTTGTAAAACACTGCAATAAAATGGATACTCCTAGCACGTGACCACTCACTCTCCTGGCCTGGTAAAACACAGCAATAAAATGGATACTCCTAACACGTGACCACTCACTCTCCTAGCCTGGTAAAACACTGCAATACAATGGATACTCCTAACACGTGACCACTCACTCGTCTGGCCTGGTAAAACACTGCAATAAAATGGATACTCCTAACATGTGACCACTCACTCTCATGGCCTGGTAAAACACTGCAATAAAATAGATACTCCTAACACGTGACCACTCACTCTCCTGGCCTGGTAAAACACTGCAATAAAAAGCGACAGTATTAAAGTAGTTTGATGGATCCAAACCAATTTAATAAAACAATAATTGTTGATACTACACAAAATAAAATCAAGCAATATACAGAGAAGATGGAAGCTTGAGTGTTTTTTAAGCAACAAAGCAGCATATTTTGTATGTTCGATTTGGCGACTAATTTTTCTTCCTCGTTTATAAATCCTTAAACTCCAAAATATCCGTAGTGTATACGTATGTGCTGGATGGCAATATCAGAATATTATTTTTTTACTTTTCTACAATTGGAATTACGGTTTGTTTATTGTGTTTAACTAACGCCACTTTCAACAATGTTTTAGCTGTATCGTGGCGGTCAGTTTTATTGGTGGAGGTAACCAGAGTACCCCGTGAAATCCACCGACCTGTCGCAAGTCACTGACATACTTGGAATTACGTGATCACAGCTGATGATAAAAATCAAATATAATAAAGTCTGGTTATAACCATTCTTTATCATCAATACATGTATCACCCCACAAAACATTGTAAAGACATTCATTATTTCATTCTACTTTTCATGCCAGACATAGATCACGTACCACGAGGATCAGAACAGCTACAATGTATGACAGTAAACAAAAAAACACTGACGTCAATGGCTTTTTCTTTAGATCAATTGTGTCAATCGCGTACCATACAGATTAGTATATATAAGTGCATGTAGATTTGTTAAAGATATAATAGTCCACGAACAATTTTGCTAAAGAATACATTGACATCCAATTAGAAAAGAACAGGCAATTGATCTGTATCAGTGCCATTTCAATGCTTGTTTGTAAACATGATCTCGTCATGCATACGGGAAAATCCATTTATCCTTTAAGAAGCTATGTTTTTCCCCGATCCAAAATGTGTTTGTTTGTTTTTTTATCAAATCCCGTAGAAAACTGTAGTGTAGGGTCATATTATTGATTTTATTTTTCAATAAAGATTTTGAGACATAATATTAAAAAATAAAATAAATATTAAATGATCCTTTCGTCAAACTGATGACGTGAAGTAGCAATCACTCATTACTTTTCACCGGATACAATAAGAATGCAATATTGTTGAACGTGGCATTTTACCGTCATAATACAGCTACTGATATTATTAATGATATTAATAATAAAATACAACTACTAAATCTGTTAATGTCATTAATAAGAAAATACAACTACTAAATCTGTTAATGTCATTAATAAGAAAATACAACTACTAAATCTGTTAATGTTATTAATAAGAAAATACAACTACTAAATCTGTTAATGTTATTAATAGTAATTAAAAATAATTTGTTCAAGAACAAAGGAAAGGTCATTCCCGTCACGTGATACACTACTACATTTATTCGCTTTTGATCTCTAATGAGATGATTGATTGCTTGATTATGTTTAACACCACACGAGCAGTATTTCAGATGTCTCCGGGACGAGAACAAGTTCAATGATATATAAACACCATATAGAATGAGGGAAGAGATGAGTTCACCTGATAAACAACTTTTGACTGCCACTTAAGAGGTATGGAGAATTGAGTAGGAACGAACAGAAATATTACCTCGAGCCAAATAGAGAGCACCAAAAGAGAAAATGAAAGGAACTATTCAAAAATGGAATTCGAATCCCAGTCTCTAGAAAGTGATCGGTCATGTATATGGTGTAAGAGGTGTTGATTTTGTATACGTTTCTACTATCTAGATATTGGAACTGTTCCGATGATGTGGTAGTTTGTTTTTAATGTTATTCTACTAATGGAGTTAAAACAAAAGAATATAATTCTTTATGTCTGGTTTTAAAGTACTTTTCAGTCATTTTTCATAAATTCTATTTCTGATTTAAAAGGAATGAAATTAGATATTTCTTTGGTAATTTGTCAATGAAAGGATTTAAATTATAAATTCTCTTGTGACCTGTCAATTATGCATGATATTTTATTATTCCCTTGTCATTCGTTTCATTGTTTGACAGACAGATCTGACGTAATGTTACTAAGATGATGGATAACAATTTAGATACCTTGTCGTCATATTCATGTTCCAATGAAGTCATAGTTTGTTTGACAGACAGATCATACGTAATGTTACTAAGATGATGGATAATAATTTAGATATCTTGTCGTCATATCCATGACTGTATCATATTGTTTGTTTTAAACCCAATATGTACGTGACAGCATTATTGCATGTATTGTTATGACTGAGAATGCTTGGATTTTTTAGACGCACTGCAGGTACCTGTGTGTGCACCCGGTGTAAAGGGGTAGTTATTCTAAATAAACACTCATTATATTTATTTATGTAACCTGCATATCTGATCTCGAATAAATCATTAAAGGCGTAGTCATAACTCCGTACTGAGTACATAACTCAACTTGTACCCAAGCAACGCCACAGCAGAGCGTTGTACTCAGTATAGTAAAACTTCTTTAAACCGACCATTTTAAAGACAATGCACTAAGTAGATTTACCTTTTTTGTTTATAGAAGTAGTCATTTTATTGAAATTCCCCCAGTTATCTCCCTTTTATATTTACCAGCAAAATACATGCCGTGTTAAGACATATACCCATGGCCGTAGATTTCATCCTGACTTCGCTACGTCTGTCCGCACTTCCCTCTATTAAGGATGGTGGCAACAATAATTCTGGCAAATTACAAATGACTAAAGGTTACAACAAAAACCAATAGTAAGCAAAGGACCCGGGTGGCTCAATGAATTAGGTAGTTGGATTACCTAACAACTCATACAAGCCTATCTCCAATACGGCGTGGGTTCGCGCCCGGCTTTGTAAATTACAAAAATGTTTCTTCCACCACTAAAACTGGTCGCCATGATATTGCTGAAATATTGCTGAAAGTGGCGTTAAACACCAAAATCAAATCACCAATAGTAAGCTAACCAAACACATTTCTGATAAACGGGTTATAGAAATGAATTAGTTTACCCAAAATGGAAACGTTTGAAAAACGAAGACAACACTTACAAACTAGAAAATGTATATAAATAAAACACATAAACTTATAGCAAGTCGGGCGAAATACTTTGAGAGCGATTTGTGTATTGAAATTGACACATAAGACCTACGCCATTGTGTTGCCTGTCCTTCTTCGATTTACGGATTCTGATTACCCCTTTGATATCATCAAACTCTTCTGAGTGTATTTTCCAAATTTCCATGACTCTCGGTATAATTATATAAACAATAATGAAATTAAAGTTTCAATTTGACACACAAGAACTAAAAAAAAAAAAAAACCCCAGCAAATTATTCTACATTTTTTTTTTCTTTTGAGACAGCTACTTTATTATCTGATTTAAAATGTAGTAATATTCCAAAAACGAAAGGGAAATAACTACTTCCTAAATTGTCCGACCAAACTCCCTTACTTATAATTGAATCTTCATATGGAAATAAACAAGCACACAAAGTTTTCAGAACTTGCCATTTCAAAATGTGGGACTTTCGAGTACAAACATTTTAATGAAATATTGTTAACGACAATAAAACAATAATAACTACTCCTAGAATAGCCCTAGCAAATTAATTTTAATTCTTTTCTTATGTAACAAGGATTGACGACAGCCAATAGCTACGAGCGGTTTTCCTCAAACTACAATAAGGGCCCAGGTGGCTCAATAATCTAGGTAGTTGGATTACCTAACAACTCATACAAGCCTATCACCAATACTGCGTGGGTTCGCGGTCGGCTTTTGTAAATTACAAAAAAGGGTGCACTCGACTCTTGGAGCCGCAAGTGATAAAGTTTACCAGTTGCTTACCCATCGTCAGTGGTTCTCTCTGGGTACTCCGGCTTCTTCAACGACTAACACTGGTCGCAATGATATAGCTGAAATATTGCTGAAAGTGGTGTTAAAACACCAAAAATCAATCATTAAATCAATCCATTTAAAATGAAAAGGGAGTTATGCGCACACTATTTCAACGACCAGCGACAGCTACCCACACATAAAGCTTTAATGTAAACATATTTTATCAAACATCTGATACAATATGCATACGATACATAATACAAAGTATAATTGAAATACACAGTTTTTAGTGGGGTTCGTGTTACTCGATCTAGTTTTATGTGTATGCTTTGTAGATCGCTGTTTGTCCTTTTTCTTTTTGACCATTTCGTTGTCTGTCCATCCTCGATTTACAGATTCTGATTACCCCTTTGGTACCTTCAAACTCTTCTTAAAGGATTCGGAAACAAGACAAAATCCGTTTCTGTACAGTTTTAAAGTGTGTGAATGAAGCAATTCAAAATATATGGCACAGATGATCCTGTCTGCATCAATTATGTAATAGATTATAGATGTAACTTGTATTCAGGTTACTGTGCTTCCGAATAAAGATGTCCAAAGGCTCAGGAAAGGTGGACATTTAAACGAAAATATACTTATATCCTAGAAATATAATATATTAGATAATTTGATACATGACTTTTTCTTGACATTGTTTAGTGCATGGATTAGATACAAAATACCAGTTAGAATTATTGTCACGTATAGTGTGCATGCTATAACACACAGTTAACTTAACTTGCCTGAGAAACATCAACAGCCATAAAACTATATAAACATTTTAAGACATGAAAGAGGGGGAAAAAGACGGGATTCTTACTACGACAAGAACAATATATCAACGGTCATCCGTGACACAGATATTCATTGACGGTGAACCAGCTTATAATGCTGTCGGAGTGATTACTTTTACTTTAGCAATGGGAACCCAGTAGCTTCCTTATTAGCAGCCACCCTCTGTCAAGAAAATCTTGACAAGAAAGGTCGAATCAACTAAGAGAAATATACATTTGTGTATGAACCACATGTATAAATAACTAGTACTTGCCAAGAGGTACGGGTAGTGGAGCAGGAACTGCTTAGAACATTTCTGGAACACTTGTGTTCATCTCGATGGTATGCTTCGTGCTGCTCAAACTTTAGTTTTCTGTGTAGTGTTTTGTAGATCATTGCTTTTATTTTCATTTATCATTTTCCATTTCGCTATTGTATTGTCGGTTTCTGATGACCAATTTGGTATATTCAATTTTTTCTTTCACAGTTGCATGGCTCTTAAAGAAGCGCCTGTCGGTTGTGGAGGAAGAACCAATGGAAAAATCACACTAAGGAGTATTAAATATTCGCATACTATCAAATATCTCCTGTTGCATAACTTTAGAGAAAACCGAAGGGACGATCAAGAATGGACAATCCAGAGACACTGGCAACATTGAAAACATAAAACACATGACGGAGTCGACAAACATAAAACACATGACAGAGTCGACAAACAAAACACAACACAGAAAGCTAAGAAGATGAGCAACACGCGACGAACCCCAACAAAAACCGAGGGTGAACAATGTGCTCGGAAATGGTAAACAGTTCCTGCCTCTTATAAGACAACCGCCATGTAAGGCATACAAAGACTCTATACAATGTAATAACAAATTAAAGCTAAACACTAAAGAAGGGAATAATAATATTCATTTTTCTTATTGCTCTCGGACATTCTACTTTAGGAAGTCAGTTTCCGAGTCGTTATGTAAAGAAAGGTAAACAGTGATTCATAACGACGATCGATCGTGCCCAAGAAACAGCTAGTTAGCCTTTCGTATGTTTATATAGTCATATCTTTATATTTACCATGTATATTCCTCCCTCGCAAATCGATATGGTAAGTCGTATATAGAGACACATCAGTCGATCGAATTACTCATGTTGTTTGTTAAATCTGCCGGGTTGTTTTGTCATACACAAGTCATACCATGTACCAGTGGGTAATTCAAACACATTTTGTACTTAAATTATGAAAAGATCGTTATAAACATGGATGATAAACAATTCCACGTATAACGTATAATCATAAAGTAAAACGTGATATCAATAAGAAAAATAAAAATTAAGTAAAAAAAAACCGATTGAAAGTAACAAAAAACATCGTAAATCTCACAGGGTGAAATTCTAGGACCTTCTCACGTTTACAAATTTTCAGATAATCAAACATTACAATTACTATTGAATAAAGAGAATAACTTCATTCAAAAACTTTAAACAAGACTCAGATCAAATAATTTCCGTGATTTTTTTTTACCGCAAAATGATATGTTGAAAGAAAGTTTGAGATTACCTATGGGATGACTGTTGTATTCGTGATACTCAAAAATTAGAATGTTTGCAACTTGAAGCAGCAAGGATTGTAACGGGTCTACCTGTTTATTCCAGTGCTGGAAGTTTATATTTTGAAACTGGGTGGTCAAAATTGGAAGACCGTCGAAAGTCTAGGAAATTAAATTTATTTTATAAAATTGAAAATAATATGGCTCCCTCATACTTATCTGACTGTTTGCCAACTACTATTGGAGAAACAGTAACATATAATCTCCGTAATAATGATGACTATCGCACTCAGAGGTGTCGTCTGCAAACTAGTTCCAAGTCTTTCTTTCCTTCCACTATAAAGTTGTGGAATTCCTTACCTGATAGTGTTAAATCTCTACCCACTTTTTCCAAATTAAAAAAAAGTTCAACCTGTCCAAATTCCGATGGCTTCATTTTATAATATTGGTGATAGGAAAACTAAGATAACACATATTAAGCTAAGACATAGATGTAGTGGCCTTAATGCTGATTGATATAGAGTAAATTTGAAGAATGATCCACGTTGTGTTTGTGGTCATTTATTTGAGGATGCGATTCATTTTTTTCTTGAATGTCCACTTTATCAATACGATAGAACTTCTTCGTTTAAATGTTTTAATAACATTGTTCCCATCTCTATAGAATATATACTCTTTGGATGTAACGAAATTAGTGAAGACTTGAATAATTTATTGTTCAAATCAGTGCATAAATTTATTCGACAAACTTGTAGATTTAATAATTAATTAATAGTAAGTTGTAAAAACTTGTTCCCACTTCAATTGTATACATATTGACAATAAAATCATTATAAAGTAAAAAGTAAAAACGGCAAATACGATTTTGCAAATACCATGAAAAAACGTTAAATAAATCTTATGCAAATACACCTACATTTAGTAAAAATTCTGCAAATTCACAATGCCAGGACTGAATTTGTAAAAATAGCACGGCTATTAACCAATCACAATCCAGCATTCTTATATAAGGTGTAATTACATCTTATATCAAACTAATAAAGGTTTTGTCAGGCAACGTGACAGATCAGGCTTTACATGTTGTTGTTCTGTAATATAACAGGCGACCACCAGCAGTACACTCACTTGGTATCAAGAGCACCGGACATTGTCAACCACATCGTAATGGTTAGCGTAGTCGCATCGAACCGAATGCGATATATCATGGATTCGAATCCCGATCGGATCAAACCAATGACTATAAAATTGGTATTTGTTTGTTCTCCACTAAGCACATAGTATTAAAGAGAAAGAGAAAACGGACTGTTGTTTTAGTGAGCTAGCACTATAAAAACCCAACAAAGCGTGTTTGTCTAGTACAAAGCAGACCTCTTCATCATTTAATTCAAAAATCAACTTGTTCTCACCACAATATAGTTGACAAATTGCTCAGTTTGCGTTAAACAACAATCACTCACTCACTGACTACATTTTGGCGGTGTTTTAGACCTTTAGACTTTCAGATAGCGATGAAATTAAAAAAAACAAAAATTACTATATTGCCCCAACAATCCCAAAATCCAATCGAATAAGGGGCTGTGGTGGTCGTGATCGTATGGTAGCTGGATTTATTACTGCCTTTGTAATCAACGTTGCGAGTTCGAATCCCGCTAAGGCGAGCTGTACTTGATGCAATTTTACACGTTAAAACCAGTTTAGCAGAAATCATTCACAAAACATGTTTAGCAACGTTACAAGATTATAGTTTTGGGTCACGAATTAACATATATAGGCGGCAAAATGGTAGTGGAGATGAAAGTAGACCGTTACATTTCTCCCTATTATGTCTCCACGTGCCTGTGTTCTATCGAACATTTAAAGTGTGGTTAAAGGGGAAATTGCGGTAGTGCTTACCGACAAAATTGAGGGCGGAGCTTATCATTAAAGATTCCCGTTGATATGAACAGCATATTTTTGAAACTGTATGTCACATGACCAACGAGACCTTAAGGTCACATACTTCAATAATTTGAATTTCGAAGTGATTTTTGTAGTTTTTAGACTGGTGAAGAATATTAACTTTTAATACGACTGAAAGTTTGGGAGGGAGGAACACCAATAACCATGCCTGTCAAATATTTTGCTCCAAAAGTAACTGTGAAACTGTATATCATTGATGTTTCCTCCTCGAGATAATCATGGCCAAAAAAATTAAGAATCTGAAGATTTGCTCCGCTCACAGCTATTTATACCCACGGTCCCGGTTTAAGTCGATCTGCTCTTTTATAGACTGAAATATTATTATACATATGACAGATTCTGGGTCGTGGAGAATAGATATAATATGTATCAATTTCAAGATTACGATTCGGTGTTGTTTCATCAAGCTATACCACGGTGTAGTACATGGACGGCTGCTATTCGCAAAAACACGCGTCATTTGTTGCTATCTGAAAGTTGTACGGTTGCTATATATAGGCTTACAAAATGGTCAGACAGGATGGAGCCGACCGACAAAATCTCCAAAAGCACAACGAATGTTTGTAAGTATATTGAAATAACGGCTTTACGGAACGTGTCAGACAATAGCATTGCTAAAATTCCCATCTGAAAGTTTCATGTTAACGCTGTCGTGT
Source organism: Gigantidas platifrons (assembly GCA_002080005.1). Classification (NCBI taxonomy): domain Eukaryota; kingdom Metazoa; phylum Mollusca; class Bivalvia; order Mytilida; family Modiolidae; genus Gigantidas; species Gigantidas platifrons. The sequence continues at coordinate 125,972 of MJUT01032285.1, forward strand.
TGAATAATGTGGACCAGATGTTCCAGATCTAAACTTGTTCCTTCCCATTTTTTTACTTTTTAACGATGACCACTTCGTAGTGGATGTTGTTTGCGTTTTAGAAAGTAAGTTTATAGCTAATACTGATATATGAAATCAATAACAAAAGTACTTATATGTATACGATAATGAAAAAATACAAACATAGGTGCATTTTCGATGTTGTTCAATGCTACGGATACTATACTATTGCCTTAAATTTTGGCACCGATTAAAATCTGAAAATGCAGCACTTTTTATTAACAAAAACTTCCATACTTTTTTCAACTAAAAAGAGAAACAATGTCTTTGGACAGAGCGAACATAAATTAACTGATGAATTATTTCTTATATACATTTAGTTTCTTACCGTGAAATGATATACGGTAACTATGCGGTAACAATTTATGGTGACGGTCAGATAGTCCGAAGGTCTAATAGTCCGAAGGTCCAATAGTCCGAAGGTCTGATAGTCCAAAGGTACAATAGTCCGAAGGTCCGATACTCCGAAGATTTGATAATCCGAAACCCAAATAGAAAATGTATTTTGTTTTACCGTTAATTTCATTTATTATTTTATTTATTTTTATAGTAATTTAAAATCGGAATGAAAATATCCAATTTTGCCCTGGCTACGCCACTGTATATTTGAGTTGAAGCACATACATCTATAATTATAACGTAAATGGAAAACGTCACCGAGAGGCTCACACGATCAGGAATTGTTCACGTGGGTTTTAAGTTCATAAGAAGTTATCAGATATTTCAATTGATGTCTTCGCTGCCATATCTGTGTACACATTTGTAACTAAGTTGTATCATTTGTGCTTGATCTGACAGGTAACCTCTCTGCCAAATTTAATTTAATTCATTGTCGTTAGTGCCTCTCCGAGAGATGATAATGAATTTCACAAAACGCTAGTCAACAATGTCAACTTTGACCGTGGCTGATGACCATTTTGAACTTCTGATCTACACCAAAACTATTATTGTGACCGTCGTGATCGTATGGTAGTTGGATATATAACCCCATATGCATTCAGGGCTTATCACCACTAACGTGAGTATGAACCCCAATCAGGCGAGGTGCACTCGATACAACATTATGTGATAAAGTTTGTCAGTGACTTGCGGCAGGTCGGTGGTTTTCTCCAACAATAAAACTGACCATCATGCCATAACTGAAATATTGTTGGAAGTGGCGTCAAATACCATACCCCCAATAAACTATTAACGTGTGCACACGACTTTGTTACAAAAAAAAAGTTTCGATATGACTTTGTTTCTTATTTTTTTTCAGATATATAACAAAATATATGTTCACACCTCCGTGTTTGCTTTCGTAGAACATTAATATGGACTCCTCAATAAAGGATTCATGTATTATAAAATTCATTCAAAACCTTTAGGATTGTGTTGAGAAAAAAATCTTCAAATGCTGACCATCAAAATATCCAAAGTCATGTGACTGCTGTGCCAGACCTCTTTGTAGAAAATTTCTGTTAAATATGGTTAAAGTCTGTTCAGTGTTCTAAAGAAGATGAACCTGTTTTCCCATATATTTTCTATTATTATACCTCATGCACATTAATAAGGATATACTCGCTTTCTATTGGTTACGCTTTGTCATGTGATTTTATTTTAATTTTCCACGGTATGACCACCAAATCTTCCAACGAAGTCATTATTCATAACGTGATCTTACACTGACCTGTAGATATTGACCGATTGAAAAAAAATTAAATGGCGTCAAAATAATCCCGTTTCGACCTGATCACGTTTTTGTCATTTGTTAAAAGTTTGTTCTTATTCAACATAAATGATCTGAACATGCTTAATGTTTCAATTCATACCTAGTGCCTTATCCAGTTTATTTCGGTATAATAAAACAATTGATTACTACCTAAGAAGTCAATACCAGGATATGAGGACCTCTCGACTTGTCACTCTCGGTGACGTGACCTGACCTCGGCCGCTGGCTTTGGTCAGGTCTGGTCACCTTGAGTGCCAAGTCTCGAGGTCCTCATATCCTGGTACTGACTTCTTAGGGAGTAATTTATTGTGTATTATGTAAAACATGTCCTCTACTGTCGGTCATTTCCGATCGACATCAAATTACCAACAGTGGTAGGAACATAAATACCAAGTTCTCATTTCAATCTCTCGATGGTTACTTCAGAGTAAGTCCCCCCCCCAAGATTGATCAACAAGAACAATTCTTGCATCGTTCATGTTTGTTGACGTATCAAGAAAATAATACCATCAATAATATGCCCAGTAACTCTTATTTACTGAGGTCAGACTATTATTTTTAAATTCTATTCATCAATTGGTTTCCAAGAAGTTGAGGTAAAAGTTAACGGACATGCGAAGACCTCCAAGTAATTGCTATATCTTCAATGCCAATATTCGGGGCAGGAGAACTAAAACTCTTTCTGCTAGTAAAAAGAAGAATGAGTATTTTTTAAAGATAGTATTCAATCGTAAGAAAACCCCGGTAGTCGTCATATTTGTAGTGTTACCTTTAATTACAAGAAAGCAGTCAGATTCAAAATCATTCTAAATAAATTAAATTGTAACTATTCGACTTTCGGACTATCGGACTATTGGGCTTCGGACTATCGGACCTTCGGACTATTGGACTTTCGGCCTATTGGACCGACACCCAATTTATGATGCAACTTATCCGAATTTTAAATTATTATGGTCAGCGATAGAAACTATACATAACAAAAGGTCAAATGAAGTTGAAAATTCAGCGCTGTACAACGCAGAAGGTCAAATTTCATTATTCAGCTCTGACATGGAAATATATATCAGTAACCGGTGTTTTTGTCCAATAGTAACCGTAACGTAGATTTAAAAAAAAAATGTACGAATTTATAAGAAATTCTCAATACCAGCACACATTTGATATCAACAAACGTTGTGTTTTATCGTAACATCAATAGAAATAACGATTACCAGAGTTTGAATTGACGGAAATAGCAAAATTCACACGATACATTACATCGTATACAATTTTTTTGTTCAAACTTCGGACCTTTTTTTCATTGTTTAGAAAAAAATAACTTTATTCAGGGTAAAAACAGATTTGAACATGTCAGATAAATATATGTAAAGTTCCGAGAAGACGTTTAAATGCATAGGCAGCGATTGTGTATTAGGGAAAAGATGCATAAACTGAACTACTTGCCATATTTTTTCGTGGTTTTTTCGAATAGTAACCGGAATTTCTTCGGATAGCAACTCCGGACGCTCTGAAATTTCCGTTAGCAGCCGTCCGGGTACTACACCGTGTATATGTAATGATCGGCATTTTACTTGGTAGATCTCCTCATTTATGTAATTGAGTATACGAAGGTTTGGGTCCATGATTATTGATAGTGTATTTAACTGCCTGTACCAAGACAGGAGAGTGAGCGGTCATGTATATGTATAGATATCGAAAAACATGATATTTAGCTATTAAAGGGAAAAATTTTGTATCATTCAAATGTGGCTTGTTTCCTAAATGGATGATATGAAATTAAAATACGCGGCATACCGGAAATGACACTTGGCTGTATTTAGTCGGATCTGCTTGGAAATCTTCTTAATGTGAATCATTGGGTGAAAGAAAAAATACGAAATATTGACAGGCGGGGAAAACCAACATTGATTTCAGGTATGGGTGAACATGAACAAAGTTGTTGTTCTTTAACTAAAATCTAAATGCAAAATTAACAAAGCGAGGTAAACAAAACTCCGCGTCCCATTGGAAGCACCTCTGGCGACTGTGTAAAGTTAAATCTCTGTAGAGAAAGGCAAGGGTATATTCATGCATTCAACTTGTCATCATAGAATTAATAAAAACATGTACCATTTACCTTGTTAATGGAGTATAGTATTTTAATTTAAATACAAAAGGGTAAGGAATGGACATATAAAAAATTAAGTACCAGATCGAAATGTGTGTTGTTTGGACAAACACAAGGGTGGGATGGCAATGGTCAATATTGAAAACTTCATTAGGAACAAACAAATGAAAATAATTTCTAAAAATTATTCACATCAATTTAGAATATATATACAGGACCTATGAGAAAGGGGGAGGGGGTTCAGCCGGTACATCGGTCCGGGGCATGGAGAGTCAAGAGGGAGCCTGTGAATCTCTGAAGGGACAACTTAACCAGTAACATCTTGCTGCATTAACTTATTATGTTTGTCACTGCTTTGTATAAAGTATATGCTATCTGGACATTCTGCTGCACAGGAAATAAAACATTTATGAAAGTTTAACAGTGGTTTTATTGGACCTCAAATTTGAGAGAAATCACAGCCTCTCCCAAGGGCCTAAAGCTCTATTGTTCCGCCTTACATAGTTTCTTTTGGAGTCCCTGTATGTATAATATATAATATCTAGAGGTGTATGCCTACTTTATATTTAATCTGTTAGAGAGTATCAGTTATATGTTTTTGTCCTAAGAGTAATGGTCTTTAACCAACAAATTATATCTTCCTAACTAGTAGTCAGTTAACTACTAGCGTTTATTCGACCATGTTATTTACTGTACCTGTTTATGTTGTCGTTCATCTTTTATGTGTGGAAGCGAATCTGTGCATGTTATGACAAGGCTCAAGCAAACGACCAATTTCTAACGACCAATAACCGATATGTGTAAAAACCAAGAAAAAAAAACCAAACAAACAAACAAACAAAAAACAAAAAACAAAAACAAAAAAGAGTAAAATGTACTTTTAAAGATTTCTACCGACCAATAATAAATATATTACTGTAAATACATATTCAACACAATGAATCGACATTTGGGTATACAGGACATATTTCTGGAACGGCCCCTCCACATTACAAAGTTGACATTTAATGCCCTACTGTGTGATATTTGACATCCTGCTGTGGGCTTGAGGTGCAGAAATCCACCCAGTCACTTTAGTCAGTGAAAGGCTCGGGCAATGCCGGGGTACCTTTGATTCAAACCCCAAGGGGGCAAGAACTTTGCCGTTGGGAATTTTTCAAGGGATAGTTATAGACACCGCCCTCCACGAGAAAAAGTTGGTATTGGACACCCTGCTGTGGACTTGAGGTGCAGAATCCCATCCAGGCACTTAAGTCAGTAAGAAGCCCGGGCAATACCTTTGACCTAGACTCCAAGTGGGCAAGAACTTTGGCGTTGGAATTTTTTCATGGGATATTTATAGAGCCCCCCCCCCTCCTTAATTATTTTTACAAATATCAAAGTTGATATTTGACACCCTGCTCTTTGCTTGAGGTACAGAAACCCACCCAGGCACTTTAGTCAGTTAAAGGTCCGGGCAATAACTTTTTGACTGATTTTGTCTGTTTATTGATTTATGAGTTTTGAATTTCCCTTTGGAACATTGCTCTGTGTTCTGTAATTTTTTTATTACCCTTATTTAGACTCCAAGTGGGCAAGAACTTTGCAGTTGGGATTTTTTCATGGGATATTTATAGAGCCCATCCTCTTTCCACAAAAGAAAAATCAAAATTGACAGCCTGCTGTGGGCTTGAGGTGCAGAAACCCACCCATGAAAAATTCTCAACAGCATAATTCTTGCCCACTTGGGTATTGCTCGGGTATATTGCCGACTTAAGTGCCTGTGTGGGTTTCTACACCTCAAGTCCACAGTAGGGTGTCAAATATCAACTTTGACATTTGATTTTTTTAAAGGGGAGGGGCTCTATGAATACCCCATGAAAAATTCCCAACGCAAAGTTCTTGTCCGCTTGGGCTTTGGTCAAAGATATTGCCCGGGCCGTTAACTGACTTAAATGCCATGGTGGATTTCTGCACATCAAGCCCACAGGAGGGTGTCAAATATCAACTTTGATATTAGAAAACAAACTGTGGAGGGGGTGGCTCTATAAATATCCAATGAAAAAATCCCAACGACAAAGTTTTTTCTCACTTGGGTATTGAATCAAAGGTATTGCTCGGGCCTTGAACTGACTTAAGTTCCTGGGTTGGTTTCTGCACCTCAAGTCCACAGCAGGGTGTAAAATATCAACTTTGATATTTGGAAAACAAATTGTTGAGGAGGGGGAGTGGGCTCTATAAATATTCGATGAAAAATTCCCAACGGCAAAGTTTTTCCCACTTCGGGATTGAATCAAAGATATTATCCGGGCTTTTAATTCACTTACGTGCCTAGGTGGGTTTCTGCACCTCAAGCCCACAACAGGATGTCGAATATCAACTTTGATATTTGAAACACAAATTATGGAGGAGGGGGCTCTATAAATATCCGATGAAAAATTCTCAATGGCAAAGTTTTTGCCAACTTGGGGATTGAATCAAAGATATTACCCGGGCTTTTAAATCACTTTAGTGCCTGTGTGGGTTTCTGCATCTCAAGCCAACAGCAGGTAAAATGTATCGCTCGGAGTCATATTGTATTTTGACCCATATGGTATATTGACACTGGTGTCAAATTTCATATGGTATATTGACCCATGGTTCGTTTTTTCCCTTGTATTTTGGACCCCCTCATGGTAAATTGACCCCCTTTTATCTACTAAAAGAGAGGGTTCATAATACCAAAAGAGAGGGTTCGATATACCTTGGGTAGTGGTGTCAAAATACCATGGGTATGGGATTCGATATGCCATGGGTAGGAAATTCGACATACTATGGATAGAGGGTTCATTATACCCGGGTAGGGGGGTTAAAATTCCATGGGTAGGGGTTCAAAATACCATGGGTAGGGGAGTCACAATACCATGGGTGGGGGGTTTGGTATGCCATGGGTCGGGAGATCAAAATACCATGGATAATGGGATAAAAATACCATGGATAAGGGGATCGATATACCTTGCGTAGGGAGGGCAAAATACCATGGGTATAGGCTTGATATACCATGGGTAAGGTGTGCAATATACCATGGCTGGGGGTAACAATACCATGTATATAAGGGATTTGATATACTATGGGTTTGAGGGTCAAAAATGTGTAGAGTCCGATATACCATGGATAGGGGGTTTGATATGCCATGGGTAGGGGGTGAAATTTCATGGGAAGGGGGTCAGATATACCATGAATTAGGGATTCGTTATGCGATGAGTTGGGTGGTCAAAATACCATGGGTAGGGGGTTCAATATACCATGGATAGAGGGTTTGATATACCATAGGTAATGGGGTCAAAATATCATGGGTATGGGGTTCGATATACCATGGATAGGGGGTCAAAATACCATAGATAGGGGGTTCGATATTCCATGGGTAGGGCAGTCAAAATATCAATGATAAAGGGTCAAATACCATGGATAAGGGGTTGGATATATGACGGGTAGGGGGTCAAAATACAATGCATAGGGTGGTCAAATTACCATGGGTAGAGGGCCGATATGCCATATGTAGGGGGAGGGGGGTCAAGATACCATTGGTAGAGGGTTCGACACACCATATGTAGAGGGGCTAAAATACCATGGGAAGGGAGTTCAAAGTACCATGAATAAGGGGTTCGATATACAATAGATAGGACAGTCAAAATACCATGGGTAGGGGTTCAACATACCATGGATAAGGGTTTGATATACCATGGGTTGGGGGGGATCAAAATACCGTGGGTAGGGGTCAATATACCATGATTAAGGGGGTCAAAATCCCATGGATAGGGGGTCCGATATACCATTGCTAGAGGGCTTTATCATAGGTAGGGGGGCCACAAAAACCAGGGGTAGGGGTTCAAAATACAATGGATACGGGTTTGATATACCATGGGTAGGGGGTCAAAATACTATGAGTAGGGGTTTCAATATACCATGGATAAGAGGTTCGATATACCATGGATAATGGGTTCAAAATACCATGGTAGGGGTTTAATATACCATGGGTTGCGGGTTTGATATACAATGCGTAATGGGTTAAATAACATGGGTAAGGGTGTCAATATACCACGGATATGGGGTTCGATATAGCCTGGGTAGGGGGGTCAAAATGCAATGGATATGTCGCCAAAATACCATGGGCATGTGGGGGGGGGGGTTAAGTCACCATGGGTAGAGGGTTTAATATACCATGGATAAGGGGTTCGATATATCATGGGTAGGGGGCCAAATGCCATTAGTAGGGGATTCAATATACCATGGATACGGGGTTGGATATACTATGGGTAGGGAGTCCGATATGCCATAGGTAAGGAGTTCAATATCCACTATGTACCCTGGGTAGGGGTTCAAAATAGCATTGGTAGAGGGTTTAATATACCATATGTAGAGGGGTCGAAATACTACGGGTACGGGGTTCAATATACCATGGGTAGGGGGTTTGATATATCATTTGGTAGAGGGTCAACATACCATGGGTAGGGGATCGATATACCATTGGTAGAGGGTCAAAATGCCATGGGTAGGGGGTCCGATATATCGTGGAAAGAGGGTTTGATATACCATGGGCAGGGACTCAAAATTCCAATGGTAGGGGGTCAATATACCATGGATAAGAGGTTCGGTACACCATGCATAGGAGGTTCAAAATACCATGGATAAGGGGGTCAAAATACCATGGATAAGGGGGTCAAAATACAATGGATAGGGGGTCCGATATACCACAGATAGAGAGTTTGATATACTATGGGTAGGGGGCCACAAAAACCAGGAGTATGGGTTCAAAATACCATGGATACGGGTTTGATATACAATTGGTAGGGGTCAAAATCCTATGAGTAGGGGGTCTGATATACCATTGGTTGCAGGTTTGACATACCATGGGTAAGGGGTTAAATACCATGGGTAGTGGTGTCAATATACCACGGATAGGAGGTTCAATATATCATGGGTAGGGGATCAAAATACAATTGATATGGGCAAACATTCCATGGTTATGTGGGGGGGGGCGGGTTTAAACACCATTGGTAGGGGGTTCAATATACCATGAATAAGGGGTTCGATATATCATAGGTAGAGGGATTAAAATACCATGATGAGAGGGTCCGATATATCATTGTTATGGGGTTCGATATACCATTTGTAGGGGTTCAAAAACCATGGGTTGGGGGGGGGGTCAAAATACAATTAGTAGGGGATTCAACATACCATGGAGAGGGGGTTCGATATACCATTTGGTAAGGGGTCAAAATACCATGGGTAGGGGATCGATATACCATTGGTAGGGGGTCAAAATGCCATGGGTAGAGAGTTCGATATACCATATGTAGAGGGGTCAAAATACCATTGGTAGGGGTTCGAAATACCATGGATATACCATGGGTATGGGGTTTGATATACCATGGGTAGGGATAAACATGCGATGGATAAGGGGTCGATATACCATTGATAAGAGTTTGATATGCCATGGATAAGGGGTTCAAAATACCATGGATGAGGGGTCCGACATATCAGAGATATATGGTTTAATATACCATGGTAAAGGGGAGCTAAATATCCATGAGTAGGGGTACAAAATATCATGGATTAAGGGTTTGATATACCAATGGCTAGGGGATCAAACTACTATGGGTAAGGGGTCAAAATACCAGAGATAGGGTCTCTATTTACCATGGGTAGGGGTCAAAATACCATGGATAGGGGATCCCAAAATACCATGGGTAGGGTTCAAAATACCATGGGTTGCGGGTTCAATATACCATGGATAAGGGGTTCGATATATCATGGGTAGTGGGATCAACATCCCATCGGTAGGGTGTCCGATATACCATGGAAAGGGGCTTTGAAATACCATGGGTAGGGGTTCAAAATCACATGAGTAGGGGTTCAATATGACATTAGGAAGATGGTAAAAATTTCATGGGTATGGGGTCGATATACCATGGATAAGAGGTTCGGTACACCATGGAAAGGAGGTTCAAAATACCATGTATAAGGGGGTCAAAATATCATGGATAGGGGGGTCGGATATACGATTCATAGAGGGTTTTATATACCATGGGATGGGGAGGCAAATAAACCAGGGTAAGGGTTCAGAGTACAATGGATAGGGGTTTAACATACCATGGGGAGGGGTTCGATATACCATGGGTAGGAGGCCAAATAAGATATGTAGGGAGAGGCACAATACCATGGTTAGGTGGGCCAAAATATCATGGTTAGGGGAAGCAAAATACTAAGGGTATTGGGTTCAATATACCATTCATAGGTGGTTCGATGTACCATTTTTAGAGGTGTTAAAATACCATCGCCACAGGGTGTGGTATACCATATGTAGAGGGGTCGAAATACTATGGATACGTGGTTCAATATTCCATGGATAGGGGGGTCGATATACCATGGATAGGTGGTCAAAATGCCATGGGTAGAGGATTCGAAATACAATATATAGAGGGGTCAAACTACCGTTGGTATGGGATTAAATATAACATGGATAAGCGGTTCGATATACTGTGGATAGGGGGTCAACATACAATGGGTAGGGAGTCCGATATTCCATGGGTATCGGGTCAAAATTCTATTGATAGGGGGTTTGATATACCATGGGTAGGGGGTCAAAATACCAATGGTAGGGAGTTCAATATACCATGGGTAAGGCGTCAACATGCGATGGATAGGGGTCGATGTACCATTGATAAGAGGTTTGATATACCATGGATAAGGGGTTTGATATACCATGGATAAGGGATTCAAAATACCATGGATGGGGGGTCCGACATACCAGAGATATATGGTTTAATATACCATGGTAGAGGGGGGGGGGGCAATATACCATAGATAAGGGATTCGATATATCATGGGTAGGGGGTCAAAATAATATGGGTAGGTGGTTCGATATACCATGGATAGGGGATTTGACATACCATTGGTAGGGGGTTTGATATACCATGGGTAGGGATCAACATGCTATGGGTAGGGTGTCCGATATATCTTGGAAGGGGGCTTTGATATACCATGGGTAGGGGCTCAAAATCCCATGGGTAGGGGGTCAATAAACCATTAGGAAAGGGGTAAAAATTTCATGGGAATGGGGTCGATATACCAAGGATAAGAGGTTCGGTACACCATGGATAGGAGGTTCAAAATACCATGGATAAGGGTGACAAACTACCATGGATAGGGGGTCGGATATACGATTCATAGAGGGTTTTAGATACCATGGGAAGGGGGAGGGAAATATACCAGGGTAGGGGTTCAGAATACAATGGATAGGGGTTTGATATACCATGGGGAGGGGCTCGATATACCATGGGTAGGATGCCAAAATAACATGGCTAGGGAGAGGCACAATACCATGGCTAAGTGGGCCAAAATATCATGATTAGGGGAAGTAAAATACCAAGGGTATTGGGTTCAATATACCATTGGTAGAGGGGTCAAAATACCATGGGTACAGGGTGTGATATACAATATGTAGAGGGATCGAAATAATATGGGTACGTGGTTCAATATTCCATGGATAGGGGGGTCGATATACCATGGATAGGTGGTCAAAATACCATGGATAGGGGGATCGATATACCATTGGTGGGGTGTCAAAATACGATGTGTAGGGGTGAAAATACCATGGGTAGAGGGTTCGATATACCATATATAGAGGGGTCAAAATACCGTTGGTATGGGATTCAATATAACATGGATAAGCGGTTCGATATACTGTGGATAGGGGGTCAAAATACCATGGTAGGGTGTCCGATATTCCATGGATAACGGGTCAAAATTACATGGATAGGGGGTTTGATATACCATGGGTAGGGGGTCAGAATACCAATGGTAGGGAGTTCAGTATACCATGGGTAAGGGGTCAAAATGCGATGGATAGGGGGTCGATGTACCATTGATAAGAGGTTTGATATACCATGGGTAAGGGGTTTGATATACCATGGATAAGGGGTTCAAAATAACATGGATGGGGGTCCGACATACCAGAGATATATGGTTTAATATACCATGGTAGAGGGGGACCAATATACCATAGAAAATGGGTTCGATATATCATGGGTAAGGGGGTCAAAATACCATGGGTAGGGGGTTCGATATACCATTGTTAGGGGGTTTGATATACCATGGATAGGGATCAACATGCTATCATTAGGGTGTCCGATATATCTTGAAAAGGGGCTTTGATATACCATGGGTAGGGGGTCAATATACCATTAGGAAAGGGGTACAAATGTCATGGGTATGGGGTCTATATACAATGGATAAGAGGTTCGGTACACCATGGATAAGAGGTTCAAAATACCATGCATAATGGGGTCAAACTACAATGGATAGGGGGGTCGGATATACGATTCATAGGGGGTTTTATATGCCATGGAATGGGGGGGCAAATAAACCAGGGTAGGGGTTCAGAATACAATGGATAGGGGTTTCGTATACCATGGGGAGGTGTTCGATATACCATGGGTAGGATGCCAAAATAACATGGGTAGGGAGAGGCACAATACCATGGCTAAGTGGGCCAAAATATTATGGTTAGGGGAAGTAAAATACCAAGGGTATTGGGTTCAATATACCATTCATAGGTGGTTCGATATACCATTGGTAGAGGGGTCAAAATACCATGGGTACAGAGTGTGATATACAATATGTAGAGGGATCGAAATACTATTGGTACGTGGTTCAATAATCCATGGATACGGGGGTCGATATACCAACGGTAGGGGGTGAAAATACGATGTGTAGGGGGTGAAAATACCATGGGTAGAGGGTTCGATATACCATATATAGAGGGGTCAAAATACCGTTGGTATGGGATTCAATATAACATGGATAAGCGGTTCGATATACTGTGGATAGGGCGTCAAATACCATGGTAGGGAGTCCGATATTCCATGGGTAACGGGTCAAAATTACATGGATAGGGGTTGATATACCATGGGTAGGGGGTCAAAATACCAATGGTAGGGAGTTCAATATACCATGGGTAAGGGGTCAAAATGCGATGGATAAGGGGTCAATGTACCATTGATAAGAGGTTTGATATACCATGGATAAGGGGTTTGATATACCATGGATAAGGGGTTCAAAATACCATGGATAGGGGGTCCGACTTACCAGAGATATATGGTTTAATATACCATGGTAGAGGGGGGCCAATATATCATAGATAAGGAGTTCGATATACCATGGGTAGGGGGTCAAAATACCATGGGTAGGGGGTCAAAATACCATGGGTAGGGGGTTCGATATACCATGGATAGGAGGTTGATATATCATTGTTAGGGGGTTTGATATACCATGGATAGGGATCAACATGCTATGGGTAGGGTGTCCGATATATCTTGAAAAGGGGCTTTGATATACCATGGGTAGGGGGTCAATATACCATTAGGAAAGGGGTAAAAATGTCATGGGTATGGGGTCGATATACCATGGATAAGAGGTTCGGTACACCATGGATAGGAGGTTCAAAATACCATGGATAAGGGGGTCAAACTACCATGGATAGGGGGTTGGGTATACGATTGATAGAGGGCTTTATATACCATGGGATCGGGGGGAAAATAAACCAGGGTAGGCGTTCAGAATACAACGGATAGGGGTTTGATATACCATGGGGAGGGGTTCAATATACACTGGGTAGGATACCAAAATAACATGGGTAGGGAGAGGCATAATACCATGACTAAGTGGGCCAAAATATCATGGTTAGGGGAAATAAAATACCAAGGGTATTGGGTTCAATATACCATTCATAGGTGGTTCGATATACCATTGGTAGAGGGATCAAAATACCATGGGTACAGGGTGTGATATACAATATGTAAAGGGATCGAAATACAATGGGTACGTGGTACAATATTCCATGGATAGGAGGGTCGATATACCATGGATAGGTGGTCAAAATACCATGGATAGGGGGATCGATATTCCATTGGTAGGGTGTCAAAATACGATGTGTAGGGTTGAAAATACCATGGGTAGAGGGTTCGATATACCATATATAGAGGGGTCAACATACCGTTGGTATGGGATTCAATATAACATGGATAAGCGGTTCGATATACTGTGGATAGGGGGTCAAAATACCATGGTAGGGAGTTCGATATTCCATGGGTAACGGGACAAAATTACATGGATAGGGGGTTTGATATACCATGGGTAGGGGGTCAAAATACCAGTGGTACGGAGTTCAATATACCATGGGTAAGGGGTCAAAATGCGATGGATAGGGGGTCGATGTTCCATTGATAAGAGGTTTGATATCCCATGGATAAGGGGTTTGATATACCATGGATAAGGGGTTCAAAATAACATGGATGGGGGTCCGACATACCAGAGATATATGGTTTAATATACCATGGTAGATTGGGGCCAATATACCATAGATAATGGGTTCGATATATCATGGGTAGAGGGGTTAAAATACCATAAGTAGGGGGTTCGATATACCATGGATAGGGATCAACATGCTATGAGTAGGGTGTCCGATATATCTTGAAAAGGGGCTTTGATATACCATGGGTAGGGGGTCAATATACCATTAGGAAAGGGGTACAAATGTCATGGGTATGGGGTCGATATACCATGGATAAGAGGTTCGGTACACCATGAATAGCAGGTTCAAAATACCATGGATAAGGGGGTCAAACTACCATGGATAGGGGGTCGGATATACGTTTCATAGAGGGTTTTATATACAATGGAATGGGAGGGGGGCAAATAAACCAGGGTAGGGGTTCAGAATACAATGGATAGGGGTTTGATATACCATGGGGAGGGGTTCGGTATACTATGGGTAGGATGCCAAAATAACATGGGTAGGGAGAGGAACAATACCATGGCTAAGTGGGCCAAAATATCATGGTTAGGGGAAGTAAAATACCAAGGGTATTGGGTTCAATATACCATTCATAGGTGGTTCGATATACCATTGGTAGAGGGGTCAAGATACCATGGGTACAGGGTGTGATATACAATATGTAGAGGGATCGAAATACAATGGGTACGTGGTACAATATTCCATGGATAGGAGGGTCGATATACCATGGATAGGTGGTCAAAATACCATGGATAGGGGGATCGATATACCATTGGTAGGGTGTCAAAATACGATGTGTAGGGTTGAAAATACCATGGGTAGAGGGTTCGATATACCATATATAGAGGGGTCAACATACCGTTGGTATGGGATTCAATATAACATGGATAAGCGGTTCGATATACTGTGGATAGGGGGTCAAAATACCATGGTAGGGAGTTCGATATTCCATGGGTTACGGGACAAAATTACATGGATAGGGGGTTTGATATACCATGGGTAAGGGGTCAAAATGCGATGGATAGGGGGTCGATGTTCCATTGATAAGAGATTTGATATTCCATGGATAAGGGGTTTGATATACCATGGATAAGGGGTTCAAAATAACATGGATGGGGGTCCGACATACCAGAGATATATGGTTTAATATACCATGGTAGATTGGGGCCAATATACCATAGATAATGGGTTCGATATATCATGGGTAGAGGGGTCAAAATACCATAAGTAGGGGGTTCGATATACCATGGATAGGGATCAACATGCTATGAGTAGGGTGTCCGATATATCTTGAAAAGGGGCTTTGATATACCATGGGTAGGGGGTCAATATACCATTAGGAAAGGGGTACAAATGTCATGGGTATGGGGTCGATATACCATGGATAAGAGGTTCGGTACACCATGAATAGCAGGTTCAAAATACCATGGATAAGGGGGTCAAACTACCATGGATAGGGGGTCGGATATACGATTCATAGAGGGTTTTATATACAATGGAATGGGGGGTTGGGGCAAATACACCAGGGTAGGGGTTCAGAATACAATGGATAGGGGTTTGATATACCATGGGGAGGGGTTCGGTATACTATGGGTAGGATGCCAAAATAACATGGGTAGGGAGAGGAACAATACCATGGCTAAGTGGGCCTAAATATCATGGTTAGGGGAAGTAAAATACCAAGGGTATTGGGTTCAATATACCATTCATATGTGGTTCGATATACCATTGGTAGAGGGGTCAAAATACAATGGGTACAGGGTGTGATATACAATATGTAGAGGGATCGAAATACTGTAGGTACGTAGTTCAATATTTCATGGATAGGGGGGGTCGATATACCATGGATAGGTGGTCAAAATAACATGGAGAGAGGGATCGATATTCCATTGGTAGGGTGTCAAAATACGATTTTTAGGGGTGAAAATACCATGGGTAGAGGGTTTGATATACCATATATAGAGGGGTCAACATACCGTTCGTATGGGATTCAATATAACATGGATAAGCGGTTCGATATACTGTGGATAGGGGGTCAAAATACCATGGTAGGGAGTCCGATATTCCATGGGTAACGGGTCAAAATTACAAGGATAGGGGGTTTGATATACCATGGGTAGGGGGTCAAAATACCAGTGGTAGGGAGTTCAATATACCATGGGTAAGGGGTCAAAATGCGATGGATAGGGGGTCGATGTACCATTGATAAGAGGTTTGATATACCATGGATAAGGGGTTTGATATACCATGGATAAGGGGTTCAAAATAACATGGTTGGGGGTCCGACATACCAGAGATATATGGTTTAATATACCATGGCAGATTGGGGCCAATATACCATAGATAATGGGTTCGATATATCATGGGTAGGGGAGTCAAAATACCATGGGAAGGGGGTTCGATATATCATGGATAGGGATCAACATGCTATGAGTAGGGTGTTCGATATATCTTGAAAAGGGGCTTTGATATACCATGGGTAGGGGATCAATATACCATTAGGAAAGGGGTACAAATGTCATGGGTATGGGGTCGATATACCATGGATAAGAGGTTCGGTACACCATGAATAGGAGGTTCAAAATACCATGGATAAGAGGGTCAAACTATCATGGATAGGGGGTCGGATATACGATTCATAGAGGGTTTTATTTACAATGGAATGGGGAGCAAATAAACCAGGGTAGGGGTTCAGAATGCAATGGATAGGGGTTTGATATACCATGGGGAGGGGTTCGGTAAACTATGGGTAGGATGCCAAAATAACATGGGTAGGGAGAGGAACAATACCATGGCTAAGTGGGCCAAAATATCATGGTTAGGGGAAATAAAATACCAAGGGTATTGGGTTCAATATACCATTCATAGGTGGTTCGATATACCATTGGTAGAGGGGTCAAAATACCATGGGTACAGGGTGTGATATACAATATGTAGAGGGATCGAAATACTATTGGTACGTGGTTCAATATTTCATGGATAGGGGGGTCGATATACCATGGATAGGTGGTCAAAATACCATGGGTAGAGGGTTCGATATACCATATATAGAGGGGTCAACATACCGTTGGTATGGGATTCAATATAACATGGATAAGCGGTTCGATATACTGTGGATAGGGGGTCAAAATACCATGGTAGGGAGTCCGATATTCCATGGGT
>MJUT01032285.1:146802-160121 GCA_002080005.1 Gigantidas platifrons
CCATGGTAGGGAGTCCGATATTCCATGGGTAACGGGTCAAAATTACATGGATAGGGGGTTTGATATACCATGGGTAGGGGGTCAAAATACCAATGGTAGGGTGTTCAATATACCATGGGTAAGGGGTCAAAATGCGATGGATAGGGGGTCAATGTACCATTGATAAGCGGTTTGATATACCATGGATAAGGGGTTTAATATACCATGGATAAGGGGTTCAAAATAACATGGATGGGGGTCCGACATACCAGAGATATATGGTTTAATATACCATGGTAGAGGGGGGCCAATATACCATAGATAATGGGTTCGATATATCATGGGTAGGGGGTAAAAATACCATGGGTAGGGGGTTCGATATACCATGGATAGGAGGTTTGATATACCATTGGTAGGGGTTTGATATACCATGGATAGGGATCAACATGCTATGAGTAGGGTGTCCGATATATCTTGAAAAGGGGCTTTGATATACCATTGGGAGGGGGTCAATATACCATTAGGAAGGTGGTAAAAATGTCATGGGTATGGGGTCGATATACCATGGATAAGAGGTTCGGTACACCATGAATAGCAGGTTCAAAATACCATGGATAAGGGGGTCAAACTACCATGGATAGGGGGTCGGATATACGATTCATAGAGGGTTTTATATACCATGGAATGGGGGGGGGCAAATAAACCAGGGTAGGGGTTCAGAATACAATGGATAGGGGTTTGATATACCATGGGGAGGATGCCAAAATAACATGGGTAGGGAGAGGCACAATACCATGGCTAAGTGGGCCAAAATATCATGGTTAGGGGAAGTAAAATACCAAGGGTATTGGGTTCAATATACCATTCATAGGTGGTTCGATATACCATTGGTAGAGGGGTCAAAATAACATGGGTACAGGGTGTGATATACAATATGTAGAGGGATCGAAATACTATTGGTGCGTGGTTCAATATTCCATGGATAGGGGGGTCGATATACCATGGATAGATGGTCAAAATACCATGGATAGGGGAATCGATATACCATTGGTAGGGTGTCAAAATACTATGTGTAGGGGGTGAAAATACCATGGGTTGAGGTTTCGATATACCATATATAGAGGGGTCAAAATACCGTTGGTATGGGATTCAATATAACATGGATAAGCGGTTCGATATACTGTGGATAGGGGGGTCAAAATACCATGGTAGGGAGTCCGATATTCCATGGGTAACGGGTCAAAATTACATGGATAGGGGGTTCAATATACCATGGATAAGGGGTTCAAAATACCATAGATAGGGAGTCCGGCATACCAGAAATATATTGTTTAATGTACCATGGTAGAGGGGGGCCAATATACCATAGATAAGGGGTTCGATATACCATGGGTAGGGGGTCAAAATACCATGGGTAGGGGGTTCGCTATTCCATGGATAGGGGGTTTGATATACCATTGGTAGGGCGTTTGATATACCATGGATAGGGATCAACATGCTATGGGTAGGGTGTCCGATATATCTTGAAAAGGGGATTTGATATACCATGGGTAGGGGGTCAATATACCATTAGGAAAGGGGTAAAAATGTCATGGGTATGGGGTCGATATACCATGGATAAGAGGTTCGGTACACCATGGATAGGAGGTTCAAAATACCATGGATAAGGGGGTCAAACTACCATGGATAGGGTGTTGGATATACGATTGATAGAGGGCTTTATATACCATGGGATGGGGGCAAATAAACCAGGGTAGGCGTTCAGAATACAATGGATAGGGGTTTGATATACCATGGGGAGGGGTTCAATATACCCTGGGTAGGATGCCAAAATACATGGGTAGGGAGAGGCATAATACCATGGCTAAGTGGGCCAAAATATCATGGTTAGGGGAAGTAAAATACCAAGGGTATTGGGTTCAATATACCATTCATAGGTGGTTCGATATACCATTGGTAGAGGGGTCAAAATACCATGGGTACAGGGTGTGATATACAATATGTAGAGGGATCGAAATACTATGGGTACGTGGTTCAATATTCCATGGATAAAGGGGGGTCGATATACCATGGATAGGTGGTCAAAATACCATGGAAAGAGGGATCGATATACCATTGGTAGGGTGTCAAAATACGATGTGTAGGGGGTTAAAATACCATGGGTAGAGGGTTCGATATACCATATATAGAGGGATCAAAATACCGTTGGTATGGGGTTCAATATAACATAGATAAGTGGCTCGGTATACTGTGGGTAAGGGGGGGGTCAAAATACCATGGGTAGGGAGTCCGATATTCCATGGGTAAGGGGTCAAAATTCCATGGATAGGGGTTTTGATATAGCATGTGTAGGGGGTCAAAATACCATTGGTAGGGTGTTCAATATACCATGGGTAAGGGGTCAACATGCGGTGGATAGGGGGTCGATATACCATTGATAAGAGGTTTAATATATCATGGATAAGGAATTCAAAATACCATGCATGGGGGTTCCGACATACCAGAGATATATGTTTTAATATACCATGGTAAAGGGGGGCCAAATATCCATGAGTAGGGGTACAAAATATCATGGATAAATGGTTTGATATACCATGGGTAGGGGATCAAACTACTATGGGTAGGGGGTCAATATACCACGGATAGTGTCTCTATATACCATGGGTAGGGGGTCAAAATACCATGGATAGGGGGTCCAAAATACCATGGGTAGGGTTAAAATACCATGGCTTGGGGGATCAATATACCATGGATAAGGGGTTCGATATATCATGGGTAGGGGTCAAAATACCATAGGTAGGGGGTTCGATATACCATGGGTATGTGTTTCAATATACAATGGGAAGAGGATCTATATACGATGGATAGAGGGTAAAAATACCATGGATAGGAGGTCCGATATACCATGGATAGGGAGGTCAAAATACCATAGTTAGGGGGTCCAATATATCATGAATAGGGGTTCGGTATGCCATGGGTAGGGTGGTCAAAATACCATGGGTAGGAGTTTCGATATACCATGGATATGGGTTCAATATGCCATGTGTAAGGGGTTAAACATACCATGGGTAGTGGGTTAAAATACCATGGGTAGGGGTTAAAATACCTTGAGTAGGGAATTCGATATACCATGGATAATTGGTTCGATATGCCATGGATAGGGGGCTCAGAATTCCACGGAGGTTCAATTTACCATACAGGGGGATCAATTTTCAATAAGGGGGGTCAGTCTACCATGGATGAAAATTTACCACGGGGTCAATATACCATCGGGTTCAAAATGCCATATTACACCTGCCGGGTTTTTTACTCACCCGAGTGCCTGTGAGGGATTCAGATCCACAGTTGGGTCTCAAATGTAAACTTTGCATTGTGCGGGTGGGCTCCAGAAATATTTCCTGTGAGCCCAGATGTAAATTAATTGTGTTGGATATGCATTTACAGTAATATATTTGTTATTGGTCGCTAGAAATCTTTAAAAGTACATTTTACACCTTTTTTTTGGTTTTGAGACATATCGCCTTATTGGTCGTTAGCTTAGTGGTTGCTAACTTGAGTCGGGTCATGTTATGTATTGTTTATTTATGTATGCATAGTTGTTGTAGATCCAATTTTAAGAGGGGATGAGAGGCCCATAACAGTGGTGTTTTCGTGTTCAGTGTTTTGAGGTCAGAGCTGGCCATTCGTTTTGTTTATATTCATAGAATTGTTGACATTCACTGCTTATAATCTTTTTACCCCATCATTGTTGATGGAGGCAATTCGCTTAGCGTAGGAGGGCAGATATAAACTATCACAGAAGTTGATTCATCAGTGGAGAATGACAGTATTATAGTTTGAATGTCAAGAACAAAATGGTTGATCTTAAAATATGGAATGGAAATATGAAATATTTTTGCACAGGACCGACAAAAAGGGAAGCTTAAAAATCCAAACAGTAATTACGTTGTAAACCCTTGTACCTCCATGCCAGGTGGTATGCGATTCTTAATGGGTAACTATTGTTTTTTTAACTTAAAAACCATGTTTAACAAACAAGCAAAAAAGACGAAAGTCTGATCAACACAATTAAGATTTTGCATGACAATAGGAGGATAACCAGTTATTCGATGGCATTAAGCGATTACTCTCATTCATTTATATTGTATTGTATATTATACTGGGCGTCGGGTCCGTGATCGTATGGTAGTTTGATTTACAACTACTTGTGCAATCGGTGCCTATCACCACTGATGTTGAGAGTTCGAATCCCGACCAGGGCGAGGAATACAATATTATGTGATAAACTTTGTCAATAAAACTGACCGCCACAAAATAACTGAAATATTGTTGAAAGTGAAGTCAATCATCATGAAACCAACCAACCAACTAATAACAGAGGGGGTCAGCCTAGACGAGAGGTCATGGTTCCTTGACTTCTGACCACAATTCTAAATTACAAGACACCTACATAACGCCTGTGACCTTCCTAATACACACTTACACAAGAAAAAGAAAAAGAAAAAATACCATCAGAATAATTCCAAAATCTAATTAGAAAATCGGAGAAGCAGAGCCACAATGGATACCCTTAACATGTACATACATGACTGATCACCTCTAAGTTATGTATAGAAACAGATCCACACTGGATACCTTTAACATGTACATACATGACTGATCCCCTCTAAGTTGTGTAGAAACAGAATCACAATGGATACCTTTAACATGTACATACATGACTGATCACATCTAAGTTATGTAGAAACAGAGCCACAATGGATACCATTAACATGTACATACATGACTGATGACCTCTAAGTTATGTAGAAACAGAGCCACAATGGATACCTTTAACATGTACATACATGACTGATCACCTCTAAGTTATGTAGAAACAGAGTCACAATGGATACCTTTAACATGTACATACATGACTGATGACCTCTAAGTTATGTAGAAACAGAGCCACAATGGATACCTTTAACAGGTACATACATGACTGATGACCTCTAAGTTATGTATAGATACAGAGTCACAATGGATACCTTTAACATGTACATACATGACTGATGACCTCTAAGTTATGTAGAAACAGAGCCACAATGGATACCTTTAACATGTACGTACATGACTGATGACCTCTAAGTTATGTAGAAACAGAGCCACAATGGATACCTTTAACATGTACATACATGACTGATGACCTCTAAGTTGTGTAGAAACAGAGTCACAATGGATACTTTTAACATGTACATACATGACTGGTGACCACTAAGTTATGTAGAAACAGAGTCACAATGGATACTTTTAACATGTACATATATGACTGATCACCTCTAAGTTATGTAGAAACAGAGTCACAATGGATACCTTTAACCTGTACATACATGACTGATCACCTCTAAGTTATGTAGAAACAGAGTCACAATGGCGACCTTTAACCTGTACATACATGACTGATTACCTCTCAGTTATGTAGGAACAGAGCCACAATGGATACCTTTAACCTGTACATACATGACTGATGACCTCTCAGTTATGTAGAAAAAAAGACACAATTGATACCTTTAACATGTACATACATGACTGATCACCTCTAAGTTATGTATAGACATGTCAATAAAAAGTGGCCTCTAAGTTATGTATAGACATGCCAATAAAAAGTGGCGGGGTTAAACTAGTTTTATGGACCCAAAAAACCCGTAGTAGTGAAATGATGAGGTCATGTAAGTGGTTTCCTTATGCGAGCTAAATACAGACGCTCACATATAACGGGGGTAAGCAACGTTGTTGTACAGAACAAAGATCACCGAATCCTAATCATAATTACTGAAAGACTATAACTACAAGGTCATGGTCTTAGTATTTATGTTATATCTGCTTGTCCTTGACATCAATTATCTTCACTTACTGCCTACAATGAAAAAATATATATCAAATTTAAAATGTTATTAAAGTATAATCAACTCTTTTCACACATTCCCGCTCGCTGATTATTGTTTATCTTTAATACCCACTTAATTTTTTTAAAGGATCCCCTGAGCAATAGACTAACATGCTTTAATGGGTTACCCATGGTTGACAATGTATTACCAATTAATTAAGTGGTATTAACACAATTTAATTTTTTAAATTAATTAGAAATTGTTGATCACTTGTGTGGATTGTTGATATGTTTTTAACCGAATTTTTTGCCTTTTACATTTACATGTTTATTTTTTGTAAATATATCCGACTGAGGTTTTTGTTTTGCACAACGTAAAAAAGAAAACAAAGGGAATCTGAACCTGTAAAAAATATTAGAAAATGACAAACTATTATGGCAATGACTTAAGAGAAATATGCATTATTTAATAATTTTTCATACAGCATCCATTGTTATATATAATAGTCGTATAAAGCGTTTACATAGTTGATTGTATTTTACTTACAGAAATTACTCTCACAAATAAAATAATAGGAATAGTGACAAAGGTAGTCAAACCATTCTTTAGAGCTTCCGCCATATGAAACACAATTATATGATGCTCCTTTATTTCCATATCCGGATATCCAGAGTTTAAAGGTAGCATAAGATTGGTCATAACTCCAACGCCATTTGCCTTCTTGAAGATCGGTAAGACCTATCCAGAATCCATCACCATCTGAATGTTTGATAAATAATAAAATTATATCTGTATACCATTAAATAAATATCTAACTAACAATAACAATCAGGAAAATGCATACGGATTAGTCGTGTATTGTATAAACATCATGCATGCACCATTTTAAGGGTTGCTTCTTGTGTACATTGTGAATTATCTCCATTTTACTGTTCAATTTCTGCTTTATAAAAATGTATTTAGCAAAACCGGGAGTATAGGAATATAGAACGTTAAATTGTTATATATTTCCACAATCGTAACTACTTGGTCATTCTTGTTACCCATCGAGTGTGGTATATCGTGCGTTCGAGCCCCGCTAAGGTTAAGCCAAAGACCACACAATTGGTTTTTGTTGCTTTTCCGCTAAGTACACAGCTTTAAGGGGAACGATCAAAGACTGGTTCGCTCGGAATAAGGATAAAATGTCCGTGGGTTGCTTCAGTCTGCTAACACTATACAAATCTAACTAAGGTGTTAGTCTAGAACAAAGTGGCTCTCGTCATGATATACCTGAACAATTCACTGGATAGACAACTCTTATAAATTCCGAATGTGTATTATGTTCCTCTTTGAAATTCGTTGTTACGTTAGATCACTTTATAAAAGAAGCATTGTAAACTTAGTAAATAATAACGATTTCATAAGTAGCATCAACAAAATCTAGCGT
Organism: Gigantidas platifrons; assembly: GCA_002080005.1. Taxonomy (NCBI): domain Eukaryota; kingdom Metazoa; phylum Mollusca; class Bivalvia; order Mytilida; family Modiolidae; genus Gigantidas; species Gigantidas platifrons. Next base: position 154,078 of record MJUT01032285.1, read on the forward strand.
AAATGATATAATAATACTTTTTGGTTTTTGTGAAGCTATCCAATTGTTCTCTGCCTTGTTATCAACTTTCACAAGATATCCTCCGATCTCTCTACATCTTTTCTGAAATACATTGTATATGTGTTAAGGTTCATTAACGTATTTCTATAAAATACATTATACACAACCATTTATGTAATGAAGAAAACAAACAAAGAAAAGACAATGAAACCAGGACGACTGGACCTTTAACAATATTTCTATCTGACTTATATAAGCCCTATTACTTATAAGTTCGTTCTGGTCGTGAATATAGCTGTAAACTGCTCACTTGAGACTTGACAACAATCAACGATGACAACAGAAATGTACCGTACGCTAAATCAATATTAGCATTTGTGAAAATAAACTGATTATAGGGACAAATATAAACGTAGATATCAAATTTAGTGCGCATGACGTGTTTCATGAATCGCCTTCATCAGGTAGAAAATGTACACTCAAAATCGAAATATTCGAAAGTCAAAATATACAAATATTTCGGAACAATGAAGCCAAAGGGCATACTCGGGATGGATAGCCAAAATCGGAAATGGTCATCTATGAGTGAGGGAGGAGAACCTTAGTTTTAATGAAAATTACATGATTTGGGAATTGTAATTTTCATAAATAAATATATAAATATGTCAAAAATTCCAACGTAACATAATATTTGATAATTTAATATTATTTGTGCTGATCTCAAACAGCTTTCTTTTCGTACTGAAATCTCCTCACACATTTTAGTTGTCTTATGATTGGTAGAGTCAAATCCAGTACGATTTCCACATAAAGCAATATCCATTTCGGAACATACATTTGTTTTGTATTATTTTGTTTTTTAACATAAAAAATGTCAGTGACAAATTGTGTGACATATGCCACTAGTGAAGGTAGAACTGCTTTCTTTCCTGGGACTCCTGAGTTCACTTCCTAGTTTTAAATAAGGTTCGTGTTGCTCAGATGCTTAATTAACAGTTTTCTGTTTCTCTGAAAACTTTGTATTATCTTTTTGTCCTTTTTTGCCATGTTATTGTCTGTTCTTTGAACAACGACTTCAAGTTACCCCTTTGGTATCTCCAAACTTGTCGTAATTTAACTATTATAATGTCCACCATAACATTCCTCTGAAATGACGTGAATGTCGTCATTGTTCACGACGGGCGACATACATGGAGATACTGACCCATTCCAAGCGCAGTTGTCAGGTCTCTTATTACGTTATATACTTTAAATGGTTTTTATTTATCTACACAGAAGGCGACTTGATTGTACTGTTCTATCTTATTGGTATTTTGCTAGTTATTAGGGATATGTCTTTAATAGTTTCTTCTTATTGATATTTTACATTTTTGTTAATTTTTTTTTTATATGCTTGAATTAGTGTTGTTTTGCCTTTCATGATTGTAACATTCGTCTTCAACATGTTCCGGGGAGGCTTTCACTTTCTAAATATAACTCATTTATTACATAACTATTTTGTTTTGAGGAAAGAGGTAAAACCGATGAAATATTATACATATATATACTTACCTCTGCAGCAAACCATGGCATTTTTTTGGTGCTATAATGGTAGCAGTGTCCATTGTATTTCTTCCATGAAACCTCTGTTAAAAGAATAGTAAATAATACATTTTACAATGTAAGATAACCTTACGTAATCACTAATCACTTAATATACAACTCAAGAATTGTTTATGCCCTATCTTGGTTCTCTGTCATTTTGTCACTTTACATATATATCCTGTTGTTCGTTGTTATATCATTGTACAGTCAAACTTGCCCTAACGGTCACTTGAAATAAACGGTCACCTCTCTTTTCCGGTCACTGCCAGGTCCCCCCGTGGATTTTTATTTAATAAATTAACTTCAATTAACGGTCACTTCCTTTACGCGGCCAACGGCCAGAAAAATATGTCCTAATAATGTTAAAATACCTATTTTCACGGTCACAAATATTTTTTTTTGTCGCTTGTGCTTGCTTATGTAAATACAAGTAATTACAGACAATGTACAATTTACTTTGAGGGTAGGTGTAGATCCCACATTCAAGCTTTACAGTGTTATTATTTATCTTATGTAATAATACTAAATTACAAGACTTGGTACTAGTGAAAGTTTCCAATGCTCAACTCACAGAGATACATATCACTGTCCTCATGTTCTCGTTATTGGGTTAATAGGTTATAAAACGGAATGTCTGACCGTGGACTAGAGTGGGTTATAGTAGTTTAGAGAGTGTCACGTCCCTTACTCGTTAAAGACCACTTTTGTATATGTCATATTCCTCCCTCCTTTATAAAGAGATTCGTTGCTCTAGATGTCCTATTCATCCCTCCTTTATAAAGAGATTCGTTGCTCTAGATGTCCTATTCTTTCCTCCTTTATATAGAGATTCGTTGCTCTATGTGTCATATTCCTCCCTCCTTTATAAAGAGATTCGTTGCTCTAGATGTCCTATTCCTCCCTCCTTTATAAAGAGATTCGTTGCTCTAGATGTCCTATTCTTCCCTCCTTTATATAGAGATTCGTTGCTCTAGGTGTCATATTCCTCCCTCCTTTATATAGAGATTCGTTGCTCTAGGTGTCATATTCCTCCCTCTTTTATAAAGAGAAACGTTGCTCTAGGTGTCATATTCCTCCCTCCTTTATAAAGAGATTCGTTGCTCTAGATGTCCTATTCCTCCCTCCTTTATAAATATATTCGTTGCTCTAGATGTCCTATTCCCCCCTCCTTTATAAAGAGAGTCGTTGCTCTAGAAATCCTATTTCTCCCTCCTTTATAAAGAGAAACGTTGCTCTAGATGTCCTATTCCTCCCTCCTTTATAAAGAGATTCATTGCTCTAGATGTCCTATTCCTCCCTCCCTTTATAAAGAGATTCGTTGCTCTAGATGTCCTATTCCTCCCTCCTTTATAAAGGGATTCGTTGCTCTAGATGTCCTATTCCTCCCTCCTTCATAAAGAGATTAGTTGCTATACATGTCCTATTCCTCCCTACTTTCTGAATATTATTAAACTTATTCTCGTCCTTGATACGTATGAAATATTTGCAGATATACTTTTTGCAACAAACAATTAATCAATACATTACAATTGACATGCAGTGATTGTACTGTGTTCACACGTGAGAATAGATGTTTCTTATATATTTAAACTGGTTTCGCATGTTATTCCAAAGTATGTAAACGGAGATTTTCTCACGTCTTCATTTACAGCTATACCCTGTCATATACATTCGGTTAACAAATTATACACATTCGATGAGCAAAAGTGTTAAAAACACTAAATACATCATGATATTGAACTTAATATAATATAAAACCTATGGAATACCAAAATAATTACAGTCTGGATAGACAAATCAAAACTAGTGATTTTTTATAAATAAAATAAATAATGAAAATGTGATTATAATATAATAACACACATATTACAAACTTTTAAAGTCATCCTGCAGCATCTGTAGATCTTTGTTCAACGTCTTTATTTTCAGGTTAATGTTCTTCTGTAGAGATGCTAGATGATCTTTCATGACTTTGATGGATTTCTCGACATCATTCTCAAGAGTTTTAATCGTCGTTCCCAAGTAGGACTCCAGATTTGTCAAGGCTTTCTGTGAATCCTCAAAGTCCTGAGAATCATTTGTCAGACATGGCAACTTCACAAAGCTCACTACTCCCTTACAGATTAAAAACAATAAACAGAGCCTGCTTATAATCATTGTAAGCTTTCCTGAAATATAAAGACAAAGCTTTAAGACGAGTTTGAAGATATCAAAGGGGTAATCAGAATCCGTATATAGAAGAAGAACAGAGAACACAATGGTCAAAATAAAAAGTACAAAAGTACAAACAACGATCTACAAAACATACACATAAAACTGAAGATCGAGTAACACGAACCCCACTAATAAATGAGGGTGAACTCATGTGCTCAGGAAGGGTAGGCAGTTCCTGCTCCACTATAGACATTTCCGTTAACTAGGAGTTAAGATCAACATTCCTACTCTTCATCGTTGACCGCGTTAGATGTAATTCCGAAATTCTCGCGAATTGCCATCTCCTGGATTTCATCAGTTATGTACTTCATAAATGATATCATTTTTAGCAAACCAGCACAAATTTATAATACCAAAACATGTACATAGATTAATGAAAACACTGTGTCTTCAGAAATTATTGTGTGCTCTTATTTTGGCAGTTCTTAATGATAAAACCTACACGGGTCCATTTTATTGTTACATATGTCCTTCCAACACGTGTTTCTGTAAAGCAAATCGTCATTGTTTACAGTTGTCTCTTCAAGCATACAGTAATATACAGTCACCGCATGACCACTAATATTCGGCTAACGCTGCCATTGGTGAAAAAGGAGGAGGGGTTTAGTAAACCCTTGCTGGCGAAAATGAGATATTTAGATAAGAGTAATGGTTCGCCAAACCTCAAACTATTAGACACATATATGACTAAGGTAGAATCCAATAGGATTATAAATCCTAGCTTGGGACAGAAACATAAATGTATCGGGGTTAAACTTAGTCATAGTTGTAATAGGATCACAACCATCACGTAAAGGGAGAGAAAATGAAATAACACACTGTTGGAACAGTTCTAAAATCTAATAGAAAAATCGTAGAAACACAGAAGCAAAATCGATGCTGGCAACACACATAGACGACCACTTGCCTGGATGGGTTTATTTTAAACGTCTATTTGTCCATACATTGACAATGAATCAGTTTTACATAATACATAAACAGAACATCAATTACATACATAGAAACATTTTCATATAATATCCAGGCATGCTCCAGAAATCAGAATTCCCAAACTTAAAAAACTTTACATACCGCATTCTCGAACATAAAAACACTGCAATCCCGAATCCCAATATATGCAATATTCCCGTATTCGGAGCGAGAATAGTCCAAATCCCAGAGTACCGATTAATGTTCCATCTGTGCTGTATTCAGATTCTATTATTATCGTGCTATGTATATAAATCAGTAGCTGGAAAACACTTCAAGGCATGGTACTAGGTTTATATATTGGGGATAGGGTGTTTGCTCTGCAATGTTTGTGAAACAAATCTTTAAACAGTGGTGAACAATTCCAATATCCACAAAACAGAACCATCATTCCCCCCAAAAAAACATTGAACAAAAAAGAACCGTAATATCTTGCTTTTGAAATTCAGGTCCTCGATGGGATATGCACAAAAATGCGGGGGTATTAAACATGTTATTTGAATCACAACACACTGCCTCTTTATAATTGGATCTCCAACAACAATACATATATTAACAAACAATTAAGAAAAGCTTGCATAAATTTGCTTCCGCTCTAGAATAAACTACACACTATGACAACATAAACATGTACAGCACAATAGCAATGGTCAATGAATGCTCGTTTTTAACTGACCACTAGCTAGGAATATATTATCTGTTGGTTAAACACCATTATTCGTAGGATAAAATTGGTGTCGAGTACCACTGACAAAGCTTAGAAAATACAGAGATTACCAACAACTAATTAGTTGTTAAACAAAGGTTGATGGATTGAGTTGTTGTTGGTTATTGTAAATGTCACTAAAAGCAACCAATATAGTGACCACCAGATTTATTAGGTAAAGACAGCCGAGGCAAATATAGCCTACTGACTTGCCAAATAATTAGAATTGTAAAAAAATAAAATATACTGTAAAAAATAAAAACAGTTTTATTAGTATATTTTAAAGGAAAATGAGTATTTTACTCTACTTACCTTTTGTTTTGATCTTTTCTGTTATATGTGCAGAAAACAATAATACATATATTTGATACATGTGCATATATGTACATATATTTCGAAATATACACCTATATTTTTGACACGCGATCATGAAATGAAACCAAAATCAATTGTATAGGAATTCTAAGAAATTTATTTGATAGTGATGTAATGTTGCATTAACAGAAAGTGTATTTCATGGAATGTAGAAAAATCTAAAAATACCTTGTAATGAAAAAGGGCCATCGTAATC
>MJUT01032285.1:161108-172965 GCA_002080005.1 Gigantidas platifrons
TCCTAACACGTGACCATTCACTCTCCTGGCCTGGTAAAACACTGCAATAGAATGGACACTACTAACACGTGACCACTCACTCTCCTGGCCTGGCAAAACACTGCAAGAAAATGGATGATTCTAACACGTGTCCATTCACTCTCCTGGCCTGGTAAAACACTGCAATAGAATGGATACTCCTAACACGTGACCATTCACTCTCCTAGCCTGGTAAAACACTGCAATAGAATGAATACTCCTAACACGTGACCATTCACTCTCCTGGCCTGGTAAAACACTGCAATAGAATGGACACTACTAACACGTGACCACTCACTCTCCTGGCCTGGCAAAACACTGCAAGAAAATGGATTATCCTAACACGTGACCACTCACTCTCCTGGCCTGGCAAAACACTGCAGGAAAATGGATTATCCTAACACGTGACCATTCACTCTCCTGGCCTGGTAAAACACTGCAATAAAAAGCTGCAGGCTTAAAGTGGCTTGGTGAACCAAACCAATAAAACAATAATTGTTGATTCTACACAAAATAAAATCAAGCAATATGCAGAGAAGAAGGAAGCTTGAGTGTTAATTAAGCAACACACCTTGTTCGATTTGTCGACTAATGTTCCTTCCTCGTTCATAAACCCTTAAACTCCAAAAAATCAGTAGTGTATGTACTTGATGGCAATATCAGAATTTTTTAAAAACTCTTCTACAATTGGAATTACGGTTTACTTATAGTGCTTAACGCCACTTTCAACAATGTTTCAGCTGTATCGTGGCGGTCAGTTTTATTGGTGGATGAAACCGGAGTACCCGGAGAAAACCACCGACCTGTCGTAAGTCACTGATATACTTGGAATAACGTGACCACAGCTGATGATAAAAATGAAATACAATAAACTCTGGTTATAGCAATTCTCTATCATCAATACATGTATCACTCCACAAAACATTGTACAGACATTCATTATTTCATGCTATTTTTCATACAAGACATAGATCACGTACCAGGAGGATCAGAACAGCTAAAATGTATGACAGTAAACAACAACACTGACGTCAATAGCTTTTTTTTAGATCAATTTTGTCACTCGCGTACCATACAGATTAGTATATATAAGTGCATGTATATTTATTAACGATATAATAGTCTACGAGCAATTTTGTTAAAGAATATATTGACATCCAATTAGAAAAGATCAGGAAATTGGTAGGTATCAGTGTCGTTGCAATGCTTGTTTGTAAACATAAACTCGTCATGCATACCGGAAAATCCATTTATCTTTTAGGAAATTATGTTTTTCCCCGATCCAAATTTTTTTTTTAATGAGATCCCGTAGAAAACTGTAGTGTAGGGTTAAACTGTTTATTTCATTTTTCAATAAATTTTGCGATAGAATGTTCAAAATTAAAATTAATATTAAATGACCATTCCGTAACTCATGACATAAAACAGCAATCACTCACTACTTCTGGTCGTGATTTTCACCGGATACGATAATCTGCAATATTGTTGAACGTGGCATTTTACCGTCATAGTACAACACTAATACTATTAATGATATTAATGTCATTAATGATATTAATGTTATTAATGATTTGATTGATTTGTTGGTGTTTAACGCCACTTTCAACAATATTTCAATTATATCATGGTGACCAGTTTTAGTGGTGGAGGAAGTGGAGTACCCGGAGAGAACCACTGACCATGGGAAAGCAACTGGTCAACTTTATCACTTGCGGCTGCAAGTCGAGTGCATCTTTTTGTGTAATTTAAAAAGCCGGGCGCGAACCCACGCCGTATTGATGGTAGGCTTGTATGAGTTGTTAGATCCAACGATTTAACTCATGAACCACCCGGGCTCCTTAATGTTATTAATAATAAAATACAGCCACTAATTCTGTTAATGTTATTAATAATATAATACAAGTACTAATTATGTTAATGTTATTAATAATATAATACAACCATTAATGTTGATGTTATTAATAATATACTACACGTACTAATTCTCTTAATGTTATTAATAATAAAATACTACTAATTCTGTTAATGTTATTAATAGTAATTAGAAATAATTTGTTCAAAAACAAAGGTAAGGTTATTCCCGTCACGTGATACAGTACGTTTATTCGCTTTTGATCTCTAATGAGATGATTGATTGCTTGATTAATGCTTAACACCACACGAGTAGTATTTCAGATATATTGAGGATATGAACAAGTTCAATGATATATTAAAACTATACAGAATGAGGGAAGGGATGAGTCCACCTGATTAACGAGTTTTGACTGCCATTGAAATCTATGGAGAATTGAGTAGAAACGAACAAAAATATCCCCTCGAGCACAAATAGAGAGCAACAAAAGAAAAAATGAAAGGAACTGTACGAAAATGGAATTCGAGTTTCATTCTTAGAACGGCCAGGTACCTTTTTGTGTGGTGCTAAAAGTGGTGATCTTGTATACGTTTCTACTATTTAGATATTGGAACTGTTCCGACGATGTGGTAGTTTATTTTTAATATTATTCTACTAATGGAGTCAAATGAAGAATATAATTCGTTATGTTTGGTTTAAAGTACTTTTCAGTCATTGTTCATATATGCTATTTCTGATTTAAAAGGAATGAAATTAGATATTTCTTTGGTAATTTGTCAATAAAAGGATTTAAATTAGATATTCTCTTGTGATCTGTCAATTTTGCATGATATTTCATTATACCCTGGTCATTCGCTTCATTGTAGGACAGACAGATCTTACGTAATGTTACTAAGATGATGGATAACAATTTAGATATATCTTGTCGTCATATCCAAGGTTGTATCATATTGTTTGTTTAAGCCCAATATGTACGTGACAACATTATTGCATGTATTGTTATGACAGAGAATGCTTGGATTTTTTTTTAGACGCACTGCAGGTACCTATGTGTGCACCCGGTGTAAAGGGGTAGTTATTCTAAATAAACACTCATATATATATTTATGTAACCTGCATATTTGATCTCGAATAAATCACTAGGCGTAGTCTTACTTACTGTCATAACTCAACTCGTACTCCAGCAATCAGTATAACTGCGAAACGACACGCGAAACGAAACGCAACGAAACGAAACGAAATGAAATAAATCGAAACGAAATTCACCGAAACGAAACGAAATTTACCGAAACGAAACGAAATCGAAACGGACATGACCGAAACGAAACGGAATAATTGTAAAATGATTGATTCATCGATTGTTGACTGCTAAATGCCTCATCAGTAATAATCCAGCTATACTGTGCCGAATGACGAATATAAAATAACTGTTACATGGGGGAATAACTTCCTATATACATGGTGATGTTCTTACAATCGGGTCCCATTTTTTTATTATCTCTCTGGCACGTGTCTGGCATGGGGTATACTTTTTGTCACAGCTGTCTGAAAAGAGGTATAAGTTTTGCCTGGATTATTCTTCTAAAATCGGGTCTTAAAGAGGCTTTAGTTAGACAACAGTCTGAGATGGGGTCTAAAATTGGCTAGATCACCCAAAATTATCCCCACACTGTATCTTATATGGGGGATCATTGTGTTAAAATATCAAATGGTCAATTATAGTTCGATCCCGCGCGAAAGTCGCTGTGATGAAGTCAATTTTTAATGTCGACTACAATAGGTTTCCTGCAAGATTACATACATTATAACCATATCGGAGAAGATTTAAATGTGAAAAGCTAACGGACGACAGACGACGAAGGACGCTTTGCCATGAAAAAGCGCATATGGCCTATGGCCAGGTGAGCAAAGAAAAAAACTTGTAAAAATAACAACTTAATAATCGATCTCGAAGAACATAGCTATTTTGATGATAAATTTTAAATCGTCGACGTTCTGAGCTGTCATCAGTCCCGGGTCTTCAGTACCGGCGGAAAGTTCCATAAATGCCTAGTTCCTTCTGTCAGATAATTTATTTACCGAGAAAAAATCATATATCTCAGTTTCTTCCATAGATCCACGACTATTGCATTCCTTAAACAGCGAAAGAGTAAAGAGAACCTGGATTCCACGTGATTTAAAGCTAAAAAAAAGATAAAGTTGTTTTATTGCTTAGTAGTAGACTTCTTGTGTGCTGATTGGTCAGCTACATCCTTTGATCTAGCGTGGGAGACGCAATATTCTTCAAAGATTCGATCCTCTTTAACTGAAAACTTTTTCGTATACAAATAAAGATTTGGTATTTCATTGATGTCTTCTTGATTCTAAATCAAACTGACATAATTTTCACATCTTTTCTTCATTTTACTTTTTTTTCAGTCAAAGTAAAAACTGCAAAACGAACCAGTTGCATGTATTCAACCCAACTAAGCTACTAAGGGAACTACCATTTAACTTGAAGGGGGAGGCAATGGCACTTTGTCTATAATATTTTCCGATTCTGAAGCTTGGAAGAAAAAAGTAATTAATTAAAAGTAATTAATTTTTTATTAATTTGGCTAGGGTATAAGTTAGAAACAAATTTAACTGGCCATTTCACGCTGGTTATGTTTTCAGTTCATATAGACGTAAAATTCCCAAGTATTGTGTCTGAACTTGATTCGTTTTTACTTCTTGCCAAAATTAAGGGGGAGGGGCACCCGCACTCCTCGCAGCCCCTTCCTATGTGCATGTCCCCTCCCCTCTTTAAGTTATATGGTCGGTCTTTAAGTCTTAAAAAAAGAAATTTAACATGTAGTTTTGCAAGATGAGTGCATGTACCGTGTTGTGCAGTATACTGTTTACTTTTTGCCAGATTGGTGACTGTGATATAAAATGTCTTTTTATCTCGACAGTCTTTCTTATAATAATAGAAGCCATAATTTGTTGCATATTTGAATATGAATATATGTTGTTTATCTCATCGTTAGCAGTGGCTAAACTTCATTAAAACAACGGGAAAAAATGCACAGGCAAGAACTGAAAAAAAATACATATAATAAATAATTGTACAACAACAACGGTAATTTTACAATTATATCAAAGCGGCACTATTAAGCATTCACAAGTAACAGTCCCCGTCCTACCTTACAAAGTGGTAGTGTGCTCTTCCGGGGCCACTGAATCCCGACCCCTTGACAGACTGATTCTGATCCCAATTTTGGGACCCCATCTCAGACTGTTGTCTAACTAAAGCCTCTTTAAGCCCCAATTTTTTAAGAATAATCCAAGCAAAAACCTATACCCCTTTTCAGACTGTTGTGACAATAAGTATACCCCATGCCAGACATGTGCCAGAATGATAATCAACTGAAATAGGACCCCGATTGTCAGAACATCACCATGTATATAGGAAAGTTATCCCTCACGTAGCAGTCATTTTCATTTCGTCATTCGGCACAGTATAGCTGGAATATCACTGATGTGATATTTAGCAGTCAACAATCGACGAATCAATCATTTCGTCATTGCTAGATGAAGAACGATTTTTTTTAATATAACCTGGAAAACAAGGAACTATCTTTTTCTACACTTGAATGATACTTTCTCTATTTTTTTCATTTATTTTTTGTCTAGTCTTTCTCCAAGAAATTGTTTCGTTAAAATAGGTTTTATTTCATTTTGTATTATTCCGTTTCGTTTCGTTTCGGTCAATTTCGTTTCGATTTATTTCGTTTCGCTTCTATTTTGTTTCGTTTCGGTGAATTTCTTTCGAATTTCTTTCGTTTCGTTTCGTTTCGTTTCGCGTTTCGCAGTTTACAAGTAGATTTACCGTTTTTTGTTTTTGCTTTTGTTTTTTTTTTTTTTTTTTATAGAGGTACAATGTTGTCAGTTTAATGAAATTTATAATTTCCCCGAGATATCTCCCTTTTATACTTACCAGCGAAACCCATGCCGTTTTAAGGCATATACTCATGGCCATAAATTTCATCCTGAGTTCGCTACATCTGTCCGCACTTCCCTCTATTAAGGATGGTGGTCACAAAAATGCTGGCAAATTACAAATTACTAAAGGTTACAACAAAAACCAATAGTAAGCTAAGGACCGGGTGGCTCAATGAGTTAGGTAGTTGGATTACCTAACAACTCATACAAGACTATCACCAATACGACGTGGGTTCGCGCCCGGCTTTGTAAATTACAAAAAACTGGTCGCCATGATATTGCTGAAATATTGCTGAAAGTGGCGTTAAACACCAAAATCAAATCACCATTAGTAAGCTAACCAAACACATTTCTTATAAACGGGTCATAAAAATGAATTATTTTACCCAAATTGGAAACGTTTGAAAAACGAAGACAACACTTACAAACTAGAAAATGAATATAAATAAAACACGTAAACTTATAGCAAGTCGGGCGAAATACTTTGAGAGCGATTTGTGTATTGAAATTGACACATAAGACCTACGCCATTATGTTGTCTGTCCTTCTTCGATTTACGGATTCTGATTACCCCTTTGATATCATCAAACTCTTCGGAGTGTATTTTCCAAATTTCCATGACGATTGGTATAATTATATAAACAATAATGAAATTAAAGTTTAAATTTGACACACAACAACAACAAAAAAACCAACAAAAAAAACCCCAACAAATTCTTCAACATTTTTTGATGGTTTGAGACAGCTACTTTATTATCTGATTTAAAATGTAGTAATATTTCAAAAACGAAAGGGAAATAACTACTTCATAAAATTTCCGACTAAACTCCCTTACTTATAATTGAATCTTCATATCGTAATAAACAAGCATACAAAGTTTTCAGAACTTGCCATTTCAAAATGTAGGACTTTCGGGTTCAAACGTTTTATTGAAATATTGTTAACGACAATAAAGCAATAATAATTACTCATAGAATAGCCCGAACAAATTAATTGTAATTCTTTTCTTATGTAACAAGGATTGACGACAGCCAATGGCTACGAGCGGTTTTCCTCAAACTACAATAAGGGCCCGTGTGACTCAATGAGCTAGGTAGTTGGATTACCTAACAAGTCATACAAGCCTAGCACCAATACTGCGTGGGTTTACGGTCGGCATTTGTAGATCACAAAAAAGGTGCACTCGACTCGGAGCCGCAAGTGATAAAGTCTACCAGTTGCTTACCCATGGTCAGTGGTTCTCTCCGGGTATTCCGGCTTCTTCCACCACTGGTCGCCATGATATAGCTGGAATATTGCTGAAAGTGGCGTTAAAACACCAAAAATCAATTATTAAATCAATATTTCAACGGCAAGCGACAGCTAACCACACATAAAGCTTTAGTGTAAACATATTTTATCAAACATCTGATACAATATGCATAAATACATGATACAAAGTATAATTCAAATACACAGTTTTTAGTGGGATTCGAGTTACTCGATCTTAGTTTTATGTGTATGTTTTGTAGATCGTTGGTTACCCTTTTTCTTTTTGGCCATTGTGTTGTCTGTCCATCTTCGATTTACAGATTCTGATTACCTCCCTTTGATATCTTCAAACTCGTCTTAAAAGGATTCGGAAACAAGATAAAATCCGTTTCTGTACAGTTTTAGAGTGTGTGAATGAAGCAATTCAAATATATGACACAGATAATCCTGCCTCCATCAATTATGTAATAGATTATAGATGCAACTTGTATTCAGATTACTGTGATTCCGAATAAAGATGTCCTAAGGCTCAAGAAAGGTGGACATTTAAACGAAAATATACTTAAATTCTAGAAATATGATATATTAGATAATTTGGTATATGCCTTTTTATTGACATTGTTTAGCGCATGGATTAGATACAACATACCATGGATTAGATACAAAATACCACTTAGAATTATTGTCACGTATATTGTGCATGTTATAACAGACAGTTTACTTAAGTTGCCTGAAAAACATCAACAGCCATAAAATTACATAAACATTTTAAGACTTTTTTACCTTCAGTAAGCACAGCTTAAAGGGTTTCTCGTTCCAGAGCAATTTCCTATTAATGTTTGAAATATCCTGTGAATCATTATGACTGTTGTCAGTTTAAATAATATGTCATTCTAACATGATACATGATTTTTTTTGTCAGACATTCATTGTTTTGTCAAGTCAACAATTGATCTGTAAATTCCTCTCTCGCAAATCGATATGGTAAGTCGTATATAGAGACACATCAGAGATCGAATTACTCATGTTATTTGTTAAATCTGCCGTTTTTTTTTGTTATCCACAAGTCATACCATGTACCAGTGGGTAATTCAAATACATTTTGTACTTAAATTATGAAAAGATCGTTATAAACAGGAATGATAAACAATTCCACGTATAACGTATAATCATAAAGTAAAACGTGATGCTTGTATACCAATAAGAATAATACAAATTAAATTAAAACAAAAAACGGTTGAAAGTAACAAAAAAACATCGCAAATCTCACAGGATGAAATTCTAGGTAATTCATTAGGACCTTCTGATGCTTACAAATTTTCAGATAATCAAACATTACATTTATTATTGAATAAAGATAATAATGTCATTCAAAAACTTAAAACAAGACTCAGATCAAATAATTTCCGTGATTTTTTAAATAAAGTTTGAGTATATCAAAGAGGTAATCAGAAGCCATAAAGATAGTCCCAGAAAATGAATATTTAGCAAACACGAGCTTGGCAGCAAATAAAATTAAAGAGCCTAAATAGGATAGCCACTATCGGCTATGGTTTCCTATGCTAGAGGGGGGATAACCTAAGTTTCGAAAAAGTCTTAAAATACAACATTTAGATTCAAATACAATTCAAGAAGTCAAAAAGACAAACGGGGTACATCAATCGTAAATCGATGGTATATGATGATAATAGATACAGTGTGTACACGATTTAATTCGTGATGGATGTAATTAATGGTGCTTATTTAAATTTAAGCGTTGTTTATTGAAATGAAACGTTGTTTATTGAAATGTTATCGTAGTTTATTGAAATTTAATCGTTGTTAATTGAAATTAATCGTTGTTTGTTGATATTAACCATTGTTTATTGAAATTATTATTTGTTTATTTAAATTTAAAAGTTGTTTATTGAAATTTCTCCCATTATTACGGCGTTTTAACCCCGCTGAACCAGTGTTGGAAAAATCTGTAACCCTTTCCAAGATTAAAATGTCTCGTTCCTTTCCCCGCATTTGACTCGTTTGACAGCTTTTGAAATAAAGTTCGTGCTAAATAATGGGACAAACAAATTCTCCTTCAGTTGCCCATGTGGATTACGATATTTCTCCACTCTCGAGAGTTAAAGTTAAAAATGTTAACCACTCGCCCGATTACGATATTTCTCCTCTCTCGAGAGTTAAGATTAAAAATTTTAACCACTCGCCTGACGGCTTGTGGTTAAAATTTTTAATTTAACTCTCTTGAGTGGAGAAATATCGTAACCCACGGACAACTGAAAGAAAGTCTATATTTAATCGTTGGTTATTGAAAAATTATCGTTGTTTATTGAACGAGACGTTGACTGAAACAATAGTATATATATGCTAGTAGGTGTCTAAATGTAGAATTATTAGAAACATTAGAAGCACCCACCTTCTAATACCTAAAAGTAGGAATTAATCCAGGAAAAACAAAAACAACAATATAAATTAATTAACATGTGCTATATGTAATCTGAAACGGATCGTGATAGTGCAGAAACTTAGATTATGAAGAGACAAATACAGGCTAAAATATGATAATTCTATACTATTAATTATTTCGAAAATTATATATGATTTTCTTAGTGGAAAACACGGGTATGACTCCATTATTTCACTATGAGGAAGGTTTATTTTGGGCTCATAAAACTAGTTTAACCCCGCCTTTGTTTATTGTAGTGCCTGTACCAAGCCCTGAAAGTGAGGGGTGAAGTTGTGTGTTAGAGGACCTCAAATATAACTCTCTCTACGACTTTCATATTAGGTTTTTTAACCGTACTAATGGTATGGTAGGTTTTGCTTTTTCATTTTATTAGAAAGCACTAGCGTATAATATGATATAATGCATATTGATCTTAACATTTTGATGGACGGACAACCATTAAACAATGCATGCGTCCCACAGAAGAAACGACCAACCAAATATATTAGTCAAACCTGTTTAAATCGAACCTCGTTAGTACCAGGTTAAGCTTTCAGAATAGACAGGTGTTCGTTCTATACAGGTTAAGTTAACAAAGATTTCCTACATTGGTACTTTATTTGAAGTTCCGTTTATACACGATTCCGGTTTATGAAGGGTTCGGTTTAGACAGGATTCACTGTACTAAAAAATAATCATTAGAGAAAACCGAAGGGGTAATCAGGAATGGACAGTCCAGATTAGAGAAAACCGAAGGGGTAATCAGGAATGGCAATCCAGATGCTACATTGGGTACAAGACGCAGAACGAAGATAATGGAATAAAATAAAAACTAGGTGCTGTAGTCACTCACCTGGTTTAAATTTGACTTCCCAAAGTTCATAGAACATGATAGTGTCACACATAATTTTGAGAGTGGGTCAACAAAAGATCATTTCAGCTCAAGTTTTTGAGCAGAAAATTTTAATAGGATTTGTTTGGATAAAACTATGCATATCTGAATAAATCGACTGAAAATAAGTTCACAGAAAGAAACGGAAGAAATGTTAATTGTCATGCAGCAGCGGTTTAAATGTGAGCTTATTTTAGTAACGGCTGCACCGTTAATGAAGGGAGGAGAAGTCGGACACAATTTTGAAAGGGGGCCGGCCACCCAAGCATCCTCTCATTCAAATTTGGTTTAATTTATTTAAGCGGTTTAAGAAAAGAAGATTCAAATATGGTATGTTATCAAAATATGTCTAACTTGCATAATCGGAATAAATCGACATAAAGGCAAATTTACGGAATTTAAAATTCGAGCTAAATTCGATTAGTAATACAGCAGCAATGAACAATTAAGAAAAGTATATTCTTAGTAACAACAATCATCTTGAATTGGGGAATGGGGTGGTCGGACACAATTTTAAAAGGACCACCCAAGAACCATTCCTTCTTGCTAGGGTTAGTTTAATTTAGTTAAGTGGGTTCAGAGGAGATGATTGAAATGTGAGGGTTTATGATGAACGCCTTTAGCCAGGTGTACTCGATACAGCATTATGTGATGTAGTTTGTCAGTGACTTACGGAAGGTCGGTGGTTTTTACCGGGTACTCCGGTTTCCTCCACCAAAAAAACTGACCGCCACGATATAACTGAAATATTATTAAAAGTGTCGTTAAACACTATATATAACCCCTATATCTTTCAAACATATTCTCTTTACTTCATTAGTGTTTTTGCAATGTCTTCTTAAGAGTTATAGATATGTTGATAATGCATGATAATTGTTTGTGACATAACACATGAAGGCTACTATAGTAATTTTGTTTATTTTGTTTACACATATCATCAATGGTAACATGAAACACGAACTACGTCAATAAACAGGGAAAAAGGATTATAAAGCTCCTGACACACGACCATTGTACGTGTACCAAAACAATTCCATCACAAAAAACAGAGACAAAGCACGATTCTGTTCTATATATGGTATTTTAGATTTAAAATGATACAAATCCTTGGAAGTCAGTTACAGTGGTACGTAATCTATATGAAGCCATAACTGGTGTGGCACAACATCATATACTGTGAAAAAACAAATTCGTGCATCTCAATTTTCATGATTTTCTCACAAAAGATATAAAGGTTCTTAAATTCGTGGATATCAAATTTCTAATACAATGATGATATCAAGATTTAAAAAAGTGTAACATTGCGTAGTTAAAACATGAAAATTACTTCATTGGATTCATAAATTCGTTGCTTGATTGACATAGGATATCAACGAAAAGTCGTTCCCCACGAACAAGATGTGTTTCAGTACCAAAACGAGTCAGTGCAATATAGAGAAGC
>MJUT01032293.1:13237-26080 GCA_002080005.1 Gigantidas platifrons
AAGTTGTCTATATCAACACCGTTCTTAGGTGGCTCCTCAAGTTGCCTTTTTCTTATGGCCGTGTTTGAACGTAAGGTAGGTCGTGTATCTCGTCAGTTGTCTTTTGAGTACCATGTAACCTGTTAAGCAATTTTGATTTATACATGTATATTGATAGTAAAATAATTTTTGGAATGGTGACTATGTGTGATATATATGAACGCATACACATGATGGAATATTGCAAATGGTCAAATTNGTGGCTCCTCAAGTTGTCTATATAAACACCGTTCTTAGGTGGCTCCTCAAGTTGTCTATATAAACACCGTTCTTAGGTGGCTCCTCGAGTTGTCTATGCAAACACCGTTCTTAGGTGGCTCCTCAAGTTGTCAATACAAACACCGTTCTTAGGTGGCTACTCAAGTTGCCTTTGTCTTATGGCCGTGTTTGTACTAAGGTAGGTCGTGTATCTCGTCAGTTATCTTTTGAGTACCATGTAACCTGTTAAGCAATTTTGATTTATACATGTATATTGATAGTAAAATCATTTTTGGAATGGTGACTATGTGTGATATATATGAACGCATACACATGATGGAATATTGCAAATGGTCAATTTTTGTGGATGATGGTGCTCCTTTTCGACTTATTTTGTTCGTCCGGTATCGTGTGTACACAATCAAGTCATTTATCTTCTAATAAGAAAATTATGAAGATATCAAAGGGGTAATCCGAATCCGTAAATCGAATGACAGACAACACAATGGCCAAAAGGACAAATAACGATCTACAAAACATTACACATAAAACTAAAAATCGTTTAGCCCGATCACCGATAAAAGCCGTGATTGAACTCATGTTCTCCGGAAGGGTAAGCAGTTCCTGCTCCACTAGTGGTACCTGTTGTGTTACTCTAGATGAAAAAGGATATATTTGAATGCGTGACTATGCTTGATATGAACAGATTCAGATTGTTCAAATTTTGGAGGGAGTAAGGGTTCGCTTTCCCTTTTTTGTTGGTCCTACCCCATAAAATTGAATCCTCAAGTTATCAATACAAACTGTATCAACACCGTTCATAGCTGATTCCTCAAGTTGTCTATGCAAACACCGTGCTTAGTTGACTCCTCAAGTTGTCAATGCAAACATCGTTCATAGCTGACTCCTCAAGTTGTCAATACAAACTATAAACACCGTTCATAGCTGACTCCTTAAGTTGTCAATACGAACACCGTTTATTGCTGACTCCTCAAGCTGTCAATACAAACACCGTTCATAGCTGACTCCTCAAGTTGTCTATATAAACACAGTTCTTAGCTGGCTCCTCAAGTTGTCAATACAAACACCGTTCTTAGGTGGCTCCTCAAGTTGTCTATATAAACACCGTTCTTAGGTGGGTCCTCAAGTTGTCTATAAAAACACCGTTCATAGTTGGCTCCTCAAGTTGTCAATACAAACACCGTTCTTAGGTGGCTCCTCAAGTTGTCTATATAAACACCGTTCTTAGGTGGCTTCTCAAGTTGTCTATATAAACACGTTCTTAGGTGGCTCCTCAAGTTTTCTATATAACGACCGTTTTTAGGTGGTCCTCAACTTGTCTATACAAACACCGTTCTTATGTGGCTCCTCAAGTTGTCTATATAAACACCGTTCTTAGGTGGCTCCTCAAGTTGTCTATATAAACACCGTTATTATGTGGCTCCTCGAGTTGTCTATGCAAACACCGTTCTTAGGTGGCTCCTCAAGTTGTCAATACAAACACCGTTCTTAGGTGGCTACTCAAGTTGCCTTTGTCTTATGGCCGTGTTTGTACGTAAGGGAGGTCGTGTATCTCGTCAGTTATCTTTTGAGTACCATGTAACCTGTTAAGCAATTTTGATTTATACATGTATATTGATAGTAAAATAATTTTTGGAATGGTGACTATGTGTGATATATATGAACGCATACACATGATGGAATATTGCAAACGGTCAATTTTTGTGGATGTTGGTGCTCCTTTTCGACTTATTTTGTTCGTCCGGTATCGTGTATATACAATCAAGTCATTTATCTTCTAATAAGAAAATTATGAAGATATCAAAGGGGTAATCCGAATCCGTAAATCGAATGACAGACAACACAATGGCCAAAAGGACAAACAACGATCTACAAAACATTACACATAAAACTAAAAATCGTTTAGCCCGATCACCGATAAAAGCGTGATTGAACTCATGTTCTCCGGAAGGGTAAGCAGTTCCTGCTCCACTAGTGGTACCTGTTGTGTTACTCTAGATGAAAAAGGATATATTTGAATACGTGACTATGCTTGATATGAACAGATTCAGATTGTTCAAAATTTGGAGGGAGTAAGGGTTCGCTTTCTCTTTTTTGTTGGTCCTACCCCATAAAATTGACTCCTCAAGTTTTCAATACAAACTGTACCAACACCGTTCATAGCTGATTCCTCAAGTTGTCTATGCAAACACCGTGCTTAGTTGACTCCTCAAGTTTTCCATGCAAACACCGTTCATAGCTAGCTCCTCAGGTTGTCCATACAAACACCGTTCATAGCTGGCTCCTCAAGTTGTCCATACAAGCACTGTTCTTAGCTGGTTCCTCAAATTGTCAATACAAACACCGTTCTTAACTTGCTCGGCAAGTTGTCTATACAAACACCGTTCATATAGCTGGCTCCTCAAGTTGTCCATACAAACACCGTTCATAGCTGACTCCTCAAATTGTCAATACAAACACCGTTCGTAGCTGGCTCCTCAAGTTGTCTATGCAAACACTGTTCTTAGCCGACTCCTCAAATTGTCAATACAAACACCGTTCGTAGCTGGCTCCTCAGGTTGTCTATGCAAACACCGTTCATATAGCTGGCTCCTCAAGTTTTCCATACAAACACCGTTCATAGCTGGCTCCTCAAGTTGTCTATACAAACACTGTTCTTAGCTGGCTCCTCAATTTGTCAATACAAGCACTGTTCTTAGCTGGCTCCTCAAGTTGTCAATACAAACACCGTTCTTATCGGGCTCCTCAAGTTGTCTATGCAAACACCGTTCATATAGCTGACTCCTCAAGTTGTCTATACAAACACCGTTCTTAGCTGGCTCCTCAAGTTGTCTATAGAAACACTGTTCTCAGCTTGCTCCTCAAGTTGTCTATACAAATACCGTTCTTAACTGACTACTCAGGTTGTCTATATAAACACCGTTCATAGCTGGCTCCTCAAGTTGTCTATGCAAACAACGTTATTAGCTGGCTACTCAAGTTGACTATATAAACACCGTTCATAGCTGGCTCCTCAAGTTGTCTAAGCAAACACCGTTCCTAGCTGGCTCCTCAAGTTGTCTATGCAAACACCGTTCTTAGGTGACTCATCAAGGCATTCCACTCAGTGTCACCAAAATACTTTGACAAATAATATATGCCATTGGGGGAATTAGGGGTGTACTCTCAATAATTATTCAGTATTCCAATCTTAATCACACAAGTCTTTTCACATATCACAACTGTTGATTTAGCTTTGATTTGGTCCATATAATATCCTGAAGTTAGCTGAACTGTCCATAAATTGTCACATGGCATTGGTGTCATGAATTATTTAATAAATAGTTAAGCTTTAGATTATTGGATGCCAGCTGTTAGTTTCGTCGAGGTTTTGTAGATACCTTTCTTTGTTGCAAAATATACTGCACTATATCCTCTTTTTCTGTGGCGATCTCAACTTCCATCCATAGTCCCGACCCAGTGCCACCTTTATACCTACATGATATGTATAGTGTCTATAAGTTTCCTGTCTTCATGAAAAAGTGTCCATATAAACTCCGTTAATAGACTGCTCCATAAGATGTTCTACCAGACGTATGTATATCTATCTGGAGTATAGTTTGATATTTTCTAACAACAAGCTGTTTTTCATGAGCTGTTTGAAATTGTCTTGTACATATAGGGAGCATGGCATTCTCCATGTACCAAGTACGCGGCCAGTCCTATCTTGTTCAGTCACTGGCAATATCGTTGGCATGAGTGTTGGGTTCGGTAATCGGTTTAACCCGTCCCATTTTTGTGTTTGTCCCAATAAAAAAGTAGATGTCTAATTTAGTGCAAACGACGCTTTTCTGGCTTAACTTCTTTCAGGACCGCTCAAGAACGTTAGGAAGCCAAATAATATAAAAGTCTTTGAGAGCCAGAAAATCAAAGGACCAAATAGATATGCAAAATCGTCTAATGATATCTATGTCCGAGGGAAGATAACCTTATTTTAATTATAATTACATTATTTAGGAATTGTAAATTTCAATAATAAATATATAGCTAATAAACCATGTCAGTAACATGGACTACTGAGAGGGTGATACCCTCGGAGACCAGCAGAGACATCAACCTAGTGATAATAATAAAATCGTAGATATCTAATGTAGTGCGCTCGATGCATTACTGGAATAAACTTTATCAGGTACGTTCAAAGTCTCAATGATTGGAATGCAAAATAATCTTAAAATCTTTGGGAGTAATTTCAAAATAGCCTACATAGGTTAGCCCAAATGAGGACAACCTTAGTTTTCATAATAATTACATTATTAAGGAGCTGTAAATTTCAGTCATAGATATATCTTATAATCTGTGTCAGTGACAAATCACTGAAAACCACTATGTTCCCAGAAGACCTCATGTTGTTCTATTATATGTGTTTAAAGCTACGTCGAGGTGTTGTTTGTTATTATGATTCGTCCAATGCTATCCCCTTCATTGTTCACCATTACAACTCTTTACCAAGTAAACAACGAACATATAGTCTGTGTTTGTTAATTTCACATTTCTGGTATTAAAGACTAAATGTTTATATAACACATTAAAACATATAATATACATTTCTAATAAACATTGTAGGCCTGGTGAAGGGTATCATACATACGGCAGTTAGTTTGGTGAGTTTCAATTGTCCGATCTTTCGTTATTTTATTTCTTATTGACTTTATGTTTCACTTATATTGATTTGTTTATCGGATTGTGATTGTTTTTACAACTTCCTCTATTTAGTATTTTATTTTACCTTTTTCAGACGATACACACACGAAATAATAAAACAAAGATACACGCACGGAATAATGAAACATAGAAACACGCACGGAATAATGAAACACATGCAAGCTTTAGATTAACCTTTAGAAATATCGATTAGAAGTGATATGTGTGTTGTACTTGTTACACCATATTGTCATCGTTGTTCATAGCAACCATCATTGGTAGTTACAGGTATGTACTAATATAAACATATTGCATTGTTCAGTAGCAAACAATAGGATCAGACACAAGTTTATATAACGTAGGTCGCCTTCTTCTTTATATACATGTAATAAATACATAAATCAAAGCATAAAATATGATGATAAATACTAATAGTTTGCAAATTGCTGAATATGAAGACTATAAGGGGAAACTTGGCGTGGAAAGAAAAGTTGTGACAAAAAAACAAAGCAAAACACATAGGCTTGTCTATGAAAAACAAAACCATATAATAGTAAACAAAATTAATCGAGTTTACTCAAAGTAAAATTTAGTTTAAACCATGCATGTACTATTCCATATCTTTATATACCAAATATGATCATCCTTTTAACGTAGCATACATTACAGCACGGACCTGCAAGCATTTAGACGTATAACTGTATTTTGACAAAATGAACAATACGAACCTTACTAGTATATAACCAAAATGGGGCGGGTGCACTCAGGTGTTCCAAAGATAGAGCAGTTCATGTTCCACTAATGGTCAACGTCGTGTTACTCTTGTTACAAGCCAGGTGCTTATTTATACAACATCATTTTCTCATTGTAGACTTCAATATGGTTTCGACTGTTATCATAATTCTGACGTTTGTTGTTGCTTACGGCCATGAATGTAAAGACTTCAAGTTGTCAGCTTCAGATCAATCTGTTGTTGATATGATGAAACACTATCTGCATACATCAAGGAAGACAGCGTGTTCTGATAATAAACTGAGTAATACTTTTAAGTATATTAACACTTACGACACTGAAATAACTGACAAAAGTTTTCAATTTTCAATAGTTTGAAAAATCAACAACTTTATTATGCAAATATGTTGCTTCAGAGAATAAAATAGTAAAAACATCCATGTACCTTTACATTCCCAGAGGTTTACTTTTGTTACTTTTCAATGTGCCGAAAGTATCTAGTAAAAAAGTTAACGTCAACATCCCTCAACAAATCTTCGTCTTGTAGACATCATAAGAGTACATTGTTGCAGTAGTAAATACATATGTTTTCTGACTGATTTATTGTTAACATTTACAGGAAAAGTATGATGTACACACCTGTATGTAGAAATTGTATTTTATTTAGACAATGACAAAAGTGTCGATGTAAAAGACTTTAAATTAACAATTGGTTAATAGTTTTTACACAAATATTATCAGACATTTTACCATATCAATAAATAGTTAAACATATTTTTATCCCTCGATATAACTTTTACATTTTCAATTTGTTTTTTTTTTCTCACGCAGATGGTGGAGCTATCTACATCAGATGGGGAAAGAAAAGTTGCCCAGAGGGCGCAGATCTAGTTTATTCAGGTATTTAATAGATGATAGGATGGGATATATTTATCATTAAAGTTAAGCACATACACACAAAATCACACATATGTACACATATACATAGATGTATTCACAATTAGCTACATGCCACAATTCTGTCTCTCGGTGTATTCTACGCTTTATTTGTCACAATAATTCTACACTAGTTTAAATTATTTTTTAAAACTATATTTACCACGATTTATATTATCTTTCTTAAATGTAAAACTGGACTTTGCACTATGTATTTTTGGTGCTTGTAATATACTTAGTGAATATATCATGTACTGGCTACATGTAGCGTTTGCAAAATTCTACTTCCCTAAATATATAGCAGTATGCAAATATGTAGACATTTGTACTATGCAGATCGTACAAATACAAATAATTGAAATTGAAATAATAAAAATAAAATAAATTTAGATATGACATGGGGTGTTATATGAAGATAATTATTGATAATGTTCATAATTATTTATATAATTGTGTTAATGATGGTAGTGTTAATTATTGTAGGCCAGGCAGGAGGTAACCAACACAATAATAAAGGAGGTGGTAGTAACTACCTCTGTTTACCAAATGATCCTGATAATGGCAAACCATATTCATATCCTAACGACGTGTTATTCGGAGCAGAGTATGAAGTGAGTGGATCTTCTAAGCCATCTGGACTTGGTGGTTTACACGATAAAGATGTCCCGTGTGCTGTATGTATACGTAGAGGAAAGTCTTCTGTTCTCATGATACCAGGTAAATGTTTTATTTTTAAAATGCATTTTGTAAAACATAGCAAAATCCTCAAAATTCTGCTTTTAATTTGCATAATGTGCAAGCCATTGGATCAAATCATTATATAACTCTCCATGACATTCCGAACAAAACAACAAGAAACAGTAACAATATAAACATAACACTGTAAGCGTGGTACTAACAAACATTACTTTATTGCTTACCTTTTGAATGACAGTTAATGACCTCATGTTTCCCAGACAGTAATTGTTATTATCGTGTAATATTCATATTTAATCATTTTCAGTCATGGAAATATTAAAATATGTATTATTTGTTTACTTCAGGTAAGCAGACATGCTATAGTGGATGGAAGGCAGAATATACGGGGTTTCTTATGACTGAGAACATAGCTCATAACATCAAAGATTATGTTTGCGTTGACAAGGACGCTGAACCAATAGACAGTGACACATCAAGTAAGAATGGTGCTCTGTTTTATGCAGTGAGGGCCACGTGTGGCAGCTTAAGATGTCCTCCATACCAAAATCATACAGAAATGCTGTGTGTAGTATGTACAACATAAATGGGTTATCTATACATAAATAAAAGCATAAATTAAACAAATGTTATTTAATTTACTGCTTCCCAGTGAAGAGCCATTGCCCTGGAAATAGCTTCGGTAATCCACAGTGGACAAGTTTGTTGACGTAATTCTGGCCTCATTTTCATATTTCTTTTACATCAGTGTGTACTCATTATTAAGCAAAACAGCCAATCATAACATTCAGTTGAATAAATAGTTTGTTCTGATTGGACACGTTATGGTGTTTAACGCCCCTTTCAACAATATTTCAGTTATATCATGGCGGTCACTTTTTTTGGTGGAGGAACTTTTTCAAGAAACTGACGAACTTTATCACATAATGTTGCATCGATCACTCCTCGCCATGAACCCAACTATCATACCATCATGACCACGACGGTCTCTGACAATTTTGGGCAACCACTCTCCGAATAACCAGGTATTCTGGAAAGTCAATTTCTTCTGATTTGATTTGATTTTTGTTGTTTAACGCCACTTTCAGCAGTATTTCAGCTATATCATGGCGACCAGTTTTAGTGATGGAAGAAGCCGGAGTACCCGGTGAGAACCACCGACCATGGGTAAGCAACTGGTAAACTTTATCACTTGCGGCTGCGAGTCAAATGCATTTTGTGGTCATTTACAAAGCCGGACGTGAACCCACGCTGTATTTGTGATAGGCTTGTATGAGTTGTTGGGTAATCCAACTACCTAACTCATTCAGCAACCCGGGCATACGTAAACAAAAGATTAATTTATCCAAGGAACTGATCATTTACAAATGATGGGAAGCACTGAGAGAAATAATAGAAAATGTATATGTCCCAACCTCCATTGAAAAAGAGTATGTGTGGAATTGTCATGTCTTTGCGTCCGTCATCGTCTGTAAGCTTTTCAAACTTCAATCTTCTTCGACAAAACATCTTGGCACATTGGAACTAATATTGACAAGAATGCTCATTAGGACATTAGGTGGTACTTGATATGATAAAGTCGAAATTTTTAGGGTTGTACCGAAATTCAACATGACTGGCCAATGATATGTCCTGATTGGCTGAAATCCCATAAACTTTCTTTTCAGAAAAAAAATGGAAATATGTTATTATGATATTGACCTTTGCACTAGAATTAATCTCCATTTGAAAGTGATATTTAAGTTCATTTACAAGTACGTTTATGGTTCATGATAATTTTATTTTAGTGTAGTTCACCAGATTATCATTCATATAAACAGGCAATTTGTATTTTTAATTTCTAAGAAAAAGGTTTTATTCTTTTTCATTAGTTCTTATCTGTGGTTGTGGCCATCTTGTTTTTCAATCTGCACTATAAACTGGTACTGGATCATCTAATGAACATTCCTACAATATCTTTCCCCAAATGTGCATCCATCTTGTTGTGGATTTCATAACGAAATCACTACGCCGATGATCTAAGGGCTCATTTATGCAACACACTCAAGTAATTATTTAATATTTTGATTAACATTGTAAACATATGTCACAAGAAAACATGAATTTCCTTTGAATATCAAGCAAAAGTATGTATATGTAAACACACTTGTCGCGCACCGATAGATCCTTTATAAATATATATCCTAAGCCGGGAATGTCACATTATATACCCTTATATTCTAATTCGCCAAGCTCAAACTAATATAAATTATTTATAAAATAAAACTCAACACACACACACACATATATATATATATGTAAGACTCAGATCCGTGTCCAATCATTACGTCATAAGCCTTGTCCCCTCAAATCTGTGTCCTCTGACGTCATACTCAGATCTATGTCTTTTCAAAAACATATCTCCTCAGATCTGTGTCCTCTGACGTCATACTCAGATCTATGTCCTTTAAAAACATATCTCCTCAGATCTGTGTCCTCTAATCCTAATTCTGTAACTATTAGACCTTCTCTATATGATATTTTTGTATTTTCCCTTTTTTACGGACTGTTGTCTCATGGACATTTATACCACATCTTGTAAATTACAAAAAAGGTGTACTCGACTCACAGTGATCAAGTTTACCAGTTGCTTGCCCATGGTCGGTGGTTCTCTCTGGGTACTCTGGCTTCCTCCACCACTAAAACTGGTCGCCATAATATAGCTGAAATATTGTTCAAAGTGGCGTTAAAACACCAGAAATCAAAATCAAATAAAATCTAGTTATGTGTATTTTCCCTTTTTTACTAACTGTTGTCTCATGGACATTTATACCACATCTTGTAAATTACAAAAAAGGTGCATTCGACTCACAGTGATAAAGTTTACCAGTTGCTTGCCCATGGTCGGTGGTTCTCTCTGGGTACTCCGGTTTCCTCCACCACTAAAACTGGTCACCATAATATAGCTGAAATATTGTTCAAAGTGGCGTTAAAACACCAGAAATCAAAATCAAATAAAATCTAGTTATGTGATCGGTAATTTTGTAAAGCCATAGCCGTCATCTGGTATACTGTTCGTTCCGCCATCTTTCCAAATGCCAACCTTAAATGACGTTATCAACTGTCAATTATTATGACGTCATTTTTCTGTCAAAGTGAAGGACACAGATCTGAGGGGAAATCGATTTCGGAGGACACAGATTTGAGTATGACGTAATGATTGGACACGTATTTGAGGGAAGGACACGGATCTGAGGCCGTACACGGACCTGAGTCTTACATATATATATATAGGATAAGTGTGCCTACAAGTGTAGCAGCCTTTAATCAGAGACTAAATACACATTTTTTTAAACAAATGTCCCGAACATAGGCATCACATACATGTTATACATCATACATCAGTCATCATCATAAGAAACCTATCTGCAAAAGAAAAATATACTTGTTATTTTCTAGATAAAAAATATCTATAGGCCATGCAAAGTTAATTACTTGGTTCTCAGGCCCTTTTTTGTCAAAATTGATGAGGGAGGGCGGCATTTTTTTTTATCCTTTTACTGCTGTAAAAAGTGATGAGGGAGGCATTTTTTCTTCTTTTTTTTGTGAAAAATATGGCAATGTATAAATCTTTTCATTACTTTAATGAAAATTTCAATTTTATTTCTTCCGATGGTGGCAGAAACATCACAAGTGGTTAATTTTTATGGAAACGTCCAATCTGCTGGTCCCAACGTACCATTTTTTATCTCCGTAAGGTACAAGCTTCGGAGAAGCCCCATATTATGTTTCCTGGTAAAACTGGCAAACATTTGTGCCGAATTTGCACAGAAACGATTGACATTTTGTCTAAATGTCAAACGGAAACACGTTTTTTATTTATACATTGTCATAACGATGCTTTAAATCTCATTTAAGCATGATGCGTTTTAAAGCGTTTCACCGACCACGCGATATAAGAGAAAAACGGATGCGGTTGTTTTTTCCGTATGGACAGCGCTACCGCATTAGAATTTTTTTTTTTACTATTTTTGCAAAAAAATCGGCAATGCGGCGACGAATTTCCACATGCGGGCGGGCCTGAGAACCAAGAAATTAACTTTGTATGGCCTAATATATATAAATATATTACATAAAATTAAGGTTTATCGTCCTGCTTCTATTGTTGGCAAACTTCGAATAACTTTTAAGCTTTCTTAACACTATTTAAATACCAAGTAATCATGCTTTGCATGAAATTGTCAAGCATTGCGTACCCTAAAACCTAATTACAGGTATATAACCGACCAATCATTTAAATATATTAGAACTGACCATCTAATATTAGATAATACCATGTGTAGTTGTAAATACTACCACGTGTATCAACACAACCATGTGTAACAGTACCTTTTATAAAAATATTGTCTGATAACTGAATAACAGCTATATTACGGAGTTAACCATTGGTTTTTTTTTTAATACAGAATCCAACCGTATTAAATATATTTGTGTCTTTTATTTTCATTTTTTCGTATTTCTAGATGTCCTTTTCCGTACCTTTGACGTCATTCTTCAATGACGTCAAAATATGTGTCACGTCATATTTCGTCATATATGGTGTGTCTCATGAAGGAAAATACTGTACTTTCAATAAAATATTAGTGAGAAAAAGAATCAAACACCAGTAACAGGGCAAGACGGAAAATCTCAGACAAGAATATCTGACATTTTATAATATTTCATAAAGCAAACGACGCGTTCGCGATTTATTTACATTTTTTAAACGTTGCTATGATGAGCATCGCAAGAAACGTAATTGAGTAATTGACCAATCAGCGACTGAGAACAAAGTGATCCACACGTTGATTATCGATTTCTTCTCACACGGGTTGAGAAGTGTGAAAATTGAACAAGAATTAGAGAAATGGTGACTTACTCCAGTTTTCTTATGAAACCACATATATCATAGCATAAAGTATACAGGTGATGATATAGAAATAAATAGGGCCCATGTGACTCAATGAGTTAGGTAGTTGGATTACCTAGCAACTCATACAGGCTTATCACAAACACGGCGTGGTTTCATGTCCGGCTTTGTAAGTTACAAGAAAGGTGCACTCGACTCGCAGCCGAAAGTTATAACATTTACCAGCTGCTTGTCCATGGTCGATGGTTCTCTCCGGGTACTCTGGCATCTTCCATCACACAAATTGGTCGCCATGATATAGCTGAAATATTGCTGAAAGGGCGTTAAACACCAAAAATCAAATCAGATCAAATTATAGAAATAAATGTACAACCCTTGTCATCAATTGTATTCTTGTTTAATACAAGTTGATGCCATTTATTTTTTAGTATTACATGTATCTCCTTTCTGCTGTGTATATGATTTGTTATATAGAATACATTCTACGTAACATTTACTATGAAAATGTCGAAGTTCATAAGGTTGATATTTCTGTGAGTCCATGGACAAATCGTTTTGTGAGAGAAAATGTGATTTATTTTTATCAATAAATAAATTTTGGGAAACGAGTTAGTTAGGCGGCAACCATTTGATTTTCTGGGGGGGGGGGGGGG
>MJUT01032293.1:26090-36938 GCA_002080005.1 Gigantidas platifrons
GGGGGGGGGGGGGTATGGATTTTTTTTTAAATAAGAAATGTGCTTTTGGAAAGTGGAGGAAAAGATAATTTGTTTTAGGGCAAGTAAGAAAAAAAAAGAATGTTTTAATACTTGGACAAAAAAAAAATTGTTGTTCAGGGTAAAAAGTAAAAAAAAAAGTTGTACACAGTGTACCTGTCAGACCGTGCTGAAGATAAAAAGACAACAAGCAACCAAATATCCAGACATCGTCCACTGAGACAGAAAATATCAGGTTTGTATTTTCTTAATAAAAACATATTTTTTTAAAAGAATTAACTTGTACAGAGATTGAAAGAACAGTGATGACCAACTCACAAAAAGATCACTTGGCTTTAAAATAATAGCGGTCTTTTATATTAGCATTTACGCTGCGTTAAAACAGATCACTGAAAGTCCCTTTTATCTCATTTATCTGCTTTGATAAAGACCAATATGTATGCAAGTACTACAGTGATATATTCCAATTTAGGCATCCCTTAATTTACATGCTCACCAAACTCGTTCTCGTCCTTATATCCATACAGATCTGCCACTATTACCGTATATGTTTTATTCAGCAACATCCAATTAACAATAATCAATCAATCAATCAAAATTGATATGAAATATGTTATGCTTAAACACTATACATTTGGTTAAATAGTATAATAAAGTATAAAAAGATACTAGATAGACAGAATACACTTTTAACAAAAAATGGACAAGGACTCAGTTAAATAGATCTGATACTGTATTTATTAATCTGTAAGGTACATGCAATTTATTATTACAAGTAGGTCTAAATACATGTACATGTAGGTCTTATTTTTTTCCAAATGTATCCAACATTTTAACTATAGAATATTTGACTTCAGATATACTCTCACTTCTGTAACATATGGTAATGGTGGCCACTTCACCAGCTCAAAAAAGATACAAAACGTCTGGCACCTACCTATATGATGTCTCGCGCGAGTACCACAAGGCAGGAAGTGGCCTTCAAAAACAACAGAAGCCAATCACTCCGCCTTCATACAGGAAAAGCCATGCCATATATGTGAAGGATGCAGTGGTGCAGTGAAGTGAAACAAAAATTATCTTCAATATATGCTGAAAAAAATAATGTGTTTATGATTGGCCATGAAAA
Organism: Gigantidas platifrons; assembly: GCA_002080005.1. Taxonomy (NCBI): domain Eukaryota; kingdom Metazoa; phylum Mollusca; class Bivalvia; order Mytilida; family Modiolidae; genus Gigantidas; species Gigantidas platifrons. Next base: position 27,238 of record MJUT01032293.1, read on the forward strand.
AAGCAAAAAGTTTTTTGTTCTAGGTAAAAAAAAATTGGATTTGGATAAAAATCCATAGCTCCCCCCCCCCCCCGAAAATCAAATGGTTGCTGCCTTATGTACAAGCTAAAATTATATTAAAATCTGTATAAAGAGTGGACACACTATTTAATACATGTTTGTTATTCTAACATGACCTCCTTCTTTCGCTTTGTTAACAACCGATAGAATTATCTATTCGGTATAATCTCATTAGCACATGCGCCGGTGAATGTGACCGACTTTTCCATTGGCAGCATAAATTGTAACCGGAATAATGCCGATAGAGGGTGTAGTATTATTCGAGCTACATAAATTGTGTGCGACATTTTCCGCGAGCGTAAATATAAATTACCGTCTTCCAATCAAAGTATACTACCGTATTTGTACTTTAAGACATAGCAGAATGGAAATAAATCATGGAAGCCAGAATGTGTTTTGAGTTTTAACATGGATTGGGGGATATTAGTAAATTTTATCCCTCGCTTCTGGCTCGGGATAAAATACTAATATCCGCCAATCTATGTTAAAACTCCCAACACATTCTGGCTTCCATGATTTATTTCTTAAGTAAAATGCATTGGAGTGTAAAGCCACATGTTGCTTTTGAGGAGAATTTTTGTAATGCAACATTTATGTATGATTTTATTGGATTTTCTTTGAGGATTCAATAATTTAATTAGGCATTTTAATTGGGAAGACTCCCTTTTTAAATTAGTTGACGATGTCGATGAAATGGTGGTTCATATTAAACAGGAATAATTTAAATAAAATATATGTAACTTATATTTTACCATTACTAGAGTATGCATGTGAGTTATGGGATGGGTGTTGTTCAATGGATGCAAATAAGTTGGAACAGCTTCAACTGAAAGCCGCTCGGATAATTACTTGGTTGCCAAAATTTGCTAGCAAGGAATCATTATACTTTGAAACCGGTTGGGAGACTTTAAGTTGTAGACAGAGGCGTCGAAGATTGACCTTATTTCATAAAATCATAACAATATAGCTCATGAATATTTAAAAGCGACTGTCTAAATGAATATGTAATTGGTAACAATTATAATCTGAGAAATTCTTTACAATAGAGGGTACCAAGATGTCGTTTAGAAACATCTTCCAACTAGTTTTTCCGTTGACTATACGTTCATGGAATTCATTGGAACTGAATTTTAATTCTATGCAAACTACTTCAAGGCTTAAGCAAAATTTAAGGACGAATTTATTTAAAGTTTCTAATTACTATATGCTAGGAAGTAGGAAATGTAATATTATGCATACTATATTAAGACACCAGTGTAGTTAACTGGGAGCAGATTTAATTAGGACAAATATAGTTAATGACCCCAGCTTCCCAGCCAGTTACTGCATGTATAACGATATATATAGAAGTGCCGCTGGAATAAGAAGACTTTTTCTGCTTCAAAATATATGACTTCATGACAACTTAGCCTTTTCAACATAGCAATGGGCGGATTTCTCAAGATATGCTATATTAATAGGTTTATTTCTACAAACCAATACAGCTTCTTAATTGTGAAATGAAATTCTTCTATAATTACAATTTATGGGTTGTTTTTTTTTATTATATAACATGATAAGATACAAAATTAATCTATGTTTGTTTATATTTGATCTTACTCCTATATATGATTAAGTCACCATTAACTGAATATCGTATGAAAGATATAGATGTCGTACTACGAATATATGAATGGGTATGGTTTTATTCAGCGGTATTATATAAATGGGCGGAGATGTTAAAGGAGGGTTAAAACGCCAGCAGCACCACCGTACCCAATTGTACCTTAAGTAGCCCTTTGTGTTACAATACAAATCATTTATTACAGAAAGTGTCTAATTAATGGTAACTGTATAGTTAAAAAACTGAAAAAAATACCTCGATTATGAGACTTTTATGTTAATCAAATGCGTATATTTTATCTTAAATATGTCATATAGGACTTGAAATCTTTAACAAGTAGCAAAAGTTTAGTATGTATTGTTAATTTCATATTGCTGGTATTAACAACTAACTGTTTATAAAAAACTTTAAAATGTACAATATACATTTCAAATAAACATTGTAAGCCTGATGACGGATACCAAACATTGGGCAGACGACATTGATTCTTTCTCAGCACCTCGTTTCTCTCTCAGTTAGCTTAGTGGATTCGAATAATCCTATCTCTTGTTATTTTATGTCTTATTGACTTTATGTGTCACTGATATTGATTTGGTTATCGGCTTGTTATTTTTTTTACAGCTTCCTCTATATATAAATATAAAAAATTGTATTCTAATATTTGTATACCTGGATATACTATTTAGGTTTTGCATTTTGTTTTGTCTCAAGCAGACATTGTAGCTGTCTACGTTCGATGGGGAATGAAAGACTGCACAGGGGGCGCACATCCTGTGTATTCAGGTTTTACATAAATAATTGGAGAGTATATATCATAACTAAGGTTAAACACACACACACACACACACATATATGTGTAGTTGTATTCAACACATTTACATGCCACGAATCTGTCGGGTCAGGTAGTTTCTAGAAATAATATACTCTTATTTTTGGCGCCATAATTCTACATTAGTTAAATATTTTTTCAAACTATATTTACAACGATTTATATCATCTTTACTCAATATAACTGGACTTTACACTATGTGTGTTTGGTGTTTGTAACTATACTGAGTAAATATATGATATATTGAATGCATGTGTCGTGTAGAAAATGATACTGCTCTAATAATTTTACTGTACACAATGTTGACGTTTTTACTATATGGATCCTACAAAGACGGATAATTAAAAAAATAAAATTAAAGAAAAAAAAAAAAAATCAGAAATGTAATTGATAATGCATAGTATTGTGTTTATGGGTGTAATATTAATTATTGTAGGTCTGGCAGGAGGTAACTTACACTCTAACAAATGAGGTGGTAGTAATTACCTTATGACTTCGCTCAAATCCCATGACAAAAGATTATGCTTGTGTGGACAAGAGAGCTGAATCAATAGATAGTGAGTGACACATCAGATCAAAATGGTGCTCTGTTTTATGGGGTGAGGACCACATGTGGCAGTTTGAGATGTCCTCCATACAAGAATCACACAGAAATGCTTTGTGTTGTATGCACAATATAACTGTTTTATCTATGCACGAATAAAAGCATTAATAAAACTAGTTTTATTTACTTTACTGGGAACGTTTTCCATATGAAGAGCCATTGCATTGGAAATATTCTTATTAATTCAGACTGAGCACGTTTTACTGATGTAATTCTGGTCTTATGGTCATCAAACCTTTGAACATTATTTTGTATTCGTACTTAAAGAGCAGCCAATCAGAACATCCAATACAAATATCGCACTCGAAATGTTAATGACAGTTAACCCTGAATAGCATAATATCTGATTATCTGAATATACATTAGACGAGTACCTGGGTCAAAGCACAAATATAGTGTTTTCAAGTTTCAAGTAAAAGGTCGATTCGGATACCCCCCAAAAAAAAACCAACCGTACAAACCAATGTATTAAGAAAAGACCAAAAGTTCAAACAAACAGTACCAGAATATTCTAAGATATAACCAGGTGTTGCGGAAATTCATATTCTCCTACGTTACATGTCACCCGTCATGTAATATAAAAACATGCACGAAATCAAATGTGTACTTACAAACCTTTGAGCATGCTTTTGTACTCGTACAGTCAATCAGAACATTCAATACAAATATCGCACTCGAAATGTTAATGACAGTAATCCCTGAATATCACTTAATCTGATTAGCATAATATACATTAGATGAGTAACTGGGTCAATGTACACAGAGTATTCGAAGCAAAATATCGATTCGGATACCCCACCCCACCCCCCAAAAAAACCAAAAAAAACCAACAACAGTATACATGCCAGTGTGCTAAAGACAAAAGACAAAAAGCTCAAACAAGCACTCCCACAATAATCTAAGATATAACCAGGTCGTCTGCAAAGTCAGTTTATCCTGCTATAATATATGCCACCAGTCATGAGTTGCAACAACTTACACGAAAGCAAACGTATCCTTACAATCAACATTGTATTGATGGGTCTGCTAGAAAACCGGATTCAGAAATACATAGTTTAACTACCCAAAGGTTTGTGTAAATGAGATCTGCTAGAGCACACACAGTCAAAGTCTCTCTCATGCAGTAACATTAACATATTTGATTTCTCTACTCTCTACACAACACTAAAAACAAAAGACATAATTAATTCGACTGTTTCATAAAACAGAATGGTCAACGTATATACAAATACTTTGTTCTAGGAAGGGACAACTCTTTCTTTGTGATAAATACACTGTGATTCTACCAAAAAGGTTTCGATATCTACCTATGTCTTCACAATTCCTCCCATATTTATTGGACAACATATTTGTAATGTTTGATGGACATGTTTATCAATAGACAATCGGCATTCATAGAGGTACCGACTGTGTTCATCTTCTTGTCCACTTGTTCGCTCCTTTAGTCATGTGATATAAACCTTGATATTGGCCACAAAGACAACCGGATGAGAACGACTAGAGAGATGATTTTAATTTGTTCTTGGTTAATTTTGTCCATTTATATGTGGTAACGACCCTGCTGCACCTGCATATATCTCACAGTGTTTACTATATTCCAGATATTGTGGTTCTTATAATGATTTCCATGATATAGCATTAAAATAAACAAGGAAGCTACTCAACCAACGATTATTAGATGTTAAGTTGAAGTCATTACTTCGAAAGTTTAACAGAGGTCACTATGTCTATGACTTGGCTACCCGTTACCGATTATCTGTGTCACAATGACCATGAATATGTTCTGTATGTCGTAATCAGAGTCTGATCCTTTCATCATGCATTACTTATCACCTTGTTGGTAACAAGATTAACACGATAGGTGCCACTGGTGGATCACTGAGTTCACTCCTGGTTTTTAGTGGCATTCATTTTTCTCAATCTTTATATTTCTGTATTTTTTTATGATAGTTTGTTCTTTTGTCCATTTTTGGATCATTGTATTGTCGGTACTTCTCATTAAAAATCGTCTAATACAATGTTAACTAGAGGCACTATTGTAGTGAATTGATCTCCAGAGAGGCTATCACGGATAACAAAAAGACATTATGGGTCACATAAGCCGAAGGAGAAGAGGACACTCTTTGGGACCACCCTTTTCAAAAACAAATTTGGTAAGGGTTTCCCTTTTTATATGTTTTTATATGTTTATCGCTTTAAGATATGGATCATCAATAGCACTTCATTAATTTTGCACATTTTTACCCTTCTTGAACCTCAAAATATTATCTGGACACCCCTTTCAGACCCCTTTAAACGACAATTTGAACAGGGGTTTCCCTTATATTTCACTTTTTCAGAATGACTGAAAACAAAACAACATTTCATTAATTTTGAAAATGTTTACACTGAAGCCCCCACCCTTTTTTAGACGCACTTTAATCAAATAAGATGGACGGGAACTCCTCTGATATTTTAGCTTTTAAATACGACTAAAGCAAAATGCATTTCTTTAATTTTGAGAATTTATACTTCCTTTCAAAAAATATTTAGGCAGTTCTGACAAAAAACTATATTCATTGACCTTGATATTTAAGATTAAGGTCACAGGGACCTCATTTTATATGAAGCACTCCGCCGTGTTCTAATACTTACACATGCAAAATATGAAAGCACTGATACTTAAGCCAAACAAAATAGGTCCCATACCACTGAAAAAAACTTGTATTTGGCCATAGCAACTGAGATTAAGGTCACAGTGACCACGTTTTGGTATTCGACACTCCACCACATCCTGAAGCATATACTTCCTCAAATAAAATGAGGCAACATATTGTACCGTTGTTAAGGTTAAGGTCACATTGACATTATTTTCACATGCGACAATCCTAATATATATATATACATACATACAAAATATGAAAATTATGCGGCTTAACACAAAACAGGTTGTATTATAAGAAGATGCACAAACGGAAGCACAAATAGAAGAGGAAGAATTATTTGAAGGGGAGACGAAATAAAAACAAACATTTATCTATGAAGCATAAACAGCGAACAGAATAAATAAAAAACAAATCGGTCGTATTGTGTTTTGGGCTTCTCGTGGTCGTTCGTCAGAAGGCAACATAATGTCCGTGTGACATAGTTACTTCTACAGGTATCGATATTTATGAAATAACACAAAACAGAAATAAAGGATATGAAAAATGATTTCAGATCTAAGCGATTCGATGCGTTTTTGGAATTAAAGAAATTTGTACCCAGGCCCTGAACTTAGTGTATGCAACTTTCTATATTTAAGATAGTAAATGCTAGGACTAATATGTGATAATTAACTCATCTTTCTTCCTCATATCAAAATGTTATACTACTAAGCTTGTGAAGTTTTTTTTCTATCAAAATCTCCTCTGAACTGTCGATCGAGAAAAAAATGAAAATATACTAGACATGTAGCATGTGCATCGTACTTGATCAATCTAAGTTGCATAGTGATATAATCAACAACAAAATAATTACGATTCTGGACGCCAGCAATGGGCTTCGCATTTAATTTTTCGCATAGCGACTTCCGTCCAATCTGAAAAAAAGACAATCGCAAAGACAAAAACGATTATACAGTTGTATTTGTGAATGGTAAAAAAAAACCCAAACACGTTAAAATAAGCGAACGCATTCTCTTAAATCAAATGGAACAACTACCAGACCGGTGCCTCAAAAATGCGTTTTGTAATGGGCATAATTTGTTGTTTGCATTTTTGACAGAAAATATTCACCATATTTTTTTCTATCTTCTGAAGTGTCCATATAGAAAACAAATAAAAATATACTAGACAGGTAGCAAGTGTATCGTACTTGATAAATCCTCATTTTGGTTGTCAGTTGCACATCTCGTCAAATTCAAAAAGAGAGCGCATTCCCTTAAATGTTGACAGAAAATATTCAACATGAGGTTTTTTGGCCACATCTCCTCTGAACTGTCGATTGAGGAAAAAATTAACATACAGGTAGAATGTACATCGTACTTCATACATCCCCATTTTATGTGTTGTTAGTTGCATAGCTCGTCAATGAGGTTTGCAACCGATGGTTATTCCAAACTAGATTACACGCGAAATTCGCGGCGTTCTTCTAGCAAGGTTTAATGACACTCAATGTTTCAAAACGTATATCGAGTACGAACATGTAGGAACTACGTACTGATTACATCTAGAAATACCTTCTACAATAAATCATGAAGGATTACGGTGCTAGATAATATAAATTAAAACATATCTACTTGATGGCTTATCTGTCCTTCATCATTAAGCAGACAAATTATACTACGTATGATTGTGTTTTCATTCCATTATCTAAATATGCCAATAAAAAGAATCAAAATAAACTGCTACAAAGTACAAAATAAAATAAACATTCATGCACAGTTTCTGTCCAATCATGCTAAGCGTTTATGAAGAGAAAGCGCATGTTCTATGTTGTGGGCAATCTTGAATATTTGATCAACACAAGAAAAAGATGAAAACGTAGATCTCTAATTAATCTCTAGGTCAAATAATCTAAACGTCTTTGATAGCAAAAAAAACCGAACAGCCTAAGCAGAAGAGCCTGAATTAGCTCTGTTCACTGGAAAGCTAATTTAGCTTTCAAATAGTTCAGTGGATTTAAAGAATGACATAAACGACAACGAGGAACGCAAAATAATGAATGTACATTTTGTTTAATTCAGGTGATCATCAGGGCCATATTAGCCTCAAGGGGAACACATAATAGAACTGTTTAAAACCAATTAATATGTTAATATACAATTAATTATTCTGTGTGAGGTCAAAACCAGGAAATGTGGACCCGTGGCCTGCGACTCGAGGTCACGTCACCGAGTGTTACGGGTCAAGGTTCCTCATTTCCTGCTATTGACCCCACAAATAGTTTTTTTTTATTATAACTCTTTCCACTTAATGCTACAAGTTTACTTGAGGAACATCAAATATCAATTTTAAAGTATATTTTGATACACCTTAGACTGAACCCATGATCGTGATTTGAACTTGACGAATCGTGTTTTTTTTAAGCTCAAATGGTGAAAGCGGCCATTTTGTTTTTGCATGGAGTCAATGTTGCTATATCATATATATCACCTGATCAATAATGACTACATCACAGGTCAGTCATACTGTCAAGAATAATCACCTGTCACGTGATCCAAAAGAGCCACTAGGAAACGCGTATCAAAGAAGAATAGTTACATTAGATATTCATCAGTTGCTTATCGAATTTCTATAGAAAATACCATCTACGGTGACTTACTGCACTTTTGTTATGAAACCACATATATGATATCCGGGACGATTGCTGCATTACAAAGATGTTCCATTCGTCTTAACCTTCAGTTGTTTGTAGAAGGATTCATGTCTTATTTACATTATTTGTCGTTTTCCGCATAGTGGCGTAGTTTTGTTTTGTTTGTCTTCACCGTGTGTCATATGCAACCAATGTTGACAGTTTCTCTAGATTGTTCATTTGTTGATTGGCATTTCGACGTTCTCCAACCTTTATATCATATGATAAAGTCTACATGTGATGATATAGAAATAAAGGTATTGTATTCTTGCTTAATACGACAGGTTGATGCAATTTATTTTTTAGTGTTATACGTATTCCCTTTCTCCTGAGTATATGATATTTTTTTAACATAAGCATTTGATAGAATGCATTCTACGTAACATTTCTTGTATATATACAATAGTGGACACATATCTTTATTATAGTATATATACAATAGTGGACACATATCTTTATTATAGTATATATACAAAAGTGGACACATATCTTTATTATATTATATATACAATAGTGGACACATATCTTTATTATAGTATATATACAAAAGTGGACACATATCTTTATTATATTATATATACAATAGTAGACACATATCTTTATTATATTGTATATACAATAGTGGACACATATCTTTATTATAGTATATATACAATAGTGGACACATATCTTTATTATAGTATATATACAATAGTAGACACATATCTTTATTATATTATATATACAATAGTGGACACATATCTTTATTATATTGTATATACAATAGTGGACACATATCTTTATTATAGTATATATACAATAGTGGACACATATCTTTCTTATAGTATATATATAATGGTGGACACATATCTTTATTATGTTATATATACAATAGTGGACACATATCTTTATTATGTTATATATACAATAGTGGACACATATCTTTATTATATTGTATATACAATAGTGGACACATATCTTTATTATAGTATATATACAATAGTGGACACATATCTTTATCATATTATATATACAATAGTGGACACATATCTTTATTATATTATATATACAATAGTGGACACATATCTTTATTATATTATATATACAATAGTAGACACATATCTTTATTATATTATATATACAAGAGTGGACACATATCTTTATTATATTATATATACAAGAGTGGACACATCTTTATTATAGTATATATACAATAGTGGACACATATCTTTATTATATCATATATACAATAGTGGACACATATCTTTATTATATTATATATACAATAGTGGACACATATCTTTATTATA
>MJUT01032293.1:47378-57797 GCA_002080005.1 Gigantidas platifrons
TTCATTTATTTATTTATTATTATTATTTTTTTTATATATACTTTTTTATGTTTTATATATGTTTTGTGACAATGACAAAACCGTCTGAATGATATTACCACATTAGGTATCGAATGGTGCCATACAACTGTGTTTGAGGAATCCATTACATCAATTCAAATATTCGGTAAATCATGCATTTTTGGTACAAAAAAATATAATTCAGTTGTTATTACCACAATATAATCATTTATTGCTTGACATTCATGATTATGCATATTTGTCTTTTCATCCTCATTTCCTTAGTGCTGACCCCCTGTTGTATCTAAGTCATTTGTGCAAATATTGTTTTCAGTAGATGTTGAACAAGTTGTCAATTAGATGTTTTATTGGATAAAATACAATTGTATTATTAAGAAAGTAATTATATAAATCGCCCATTCAAAGATTGTATCTTACAACTACTTATATTGCATCTAATTACAGTTGATTAAAACACTTTCTTTTTACTGGTTATAGCACAATATCACACTTGATGTCCCTATCGACACTAACTACGTGTACTAACTGTTTCGTCGTGTACAGAAATAGTTGGCTTCTCAGACCAAATAAACTTGTTAATATCCTTATAGTTACTAAATAAGTGTATTCTATTAACCTAAAATTGTCGCTTCCAAATAAATGTTGATTATATCTGGTACCTTAATGTTACTTTAGATTTGTAATTGAACAACATATTACATAGCGGTATTAAGCTGTCATAATTTGTGGTATTTGTTAATTGTAATTAATTATACTTGAAATGAAATCGTCAGCTAATGTGATGTTTCTATGGTGGTGTTTAAATAATTCATCAAATATCCCCCCTCTCCTCCTCTCAATTTATTTCAATTACGAATATGTATTTTATTTCTGTATTTTTTACTTAGTATTATCAATTAAAATATGGAGCTACATGTAAGCACTTTGTTTTTTCGCACTTTGGAAAGGAAGTTGTTAATATTTTTAATCACACTAGTCCGTTACTTATAATTTTATTCGTGGGATCTAACCCCGATCGGGTCAAACCAAAGACTATAAAATGTGTATTTGTTGATTCTCCACTAAGCACGCGGCATTAAGGAGAGAGAGCAAAGACTGGTTGGCTAGGAATCAGGATAATGTGTCCGAGTGGGGCGACATGTCTATCCACGGACTGTTGTTTCAGTGAGCTAGCACAATAAAAATACAAATGAGCGTGTTGGTCTAGTGAACCTCATCATCATCTCATTCACAATTAACTTGTTCTCGCCATGATATAGCTGAAGAATTGCTGAGCTGGCTTTAAACAACAATCGCTCACTCTAATCTTAATTATCATTGGGGTATCATTTGTTATTTATGTTTGTTTGCGCATAGTGGTGTCACACACGTTATGAGTAACATGGCGGATGTCTTATCAGAGGCACGAACTGCTTATCCTTAGCGAGTACCTGGGTTCCTCCCAACCGTTTTATGGAGTCCGTGTTGTTCATCTTTTTAGCTTTGTGTGTTGAGTTCTGTTTTTGTGTTTTGTTTGTCTTCGTTCTGTGTCTTGTATACCCAATGTTACCATTGTCTCTGGATTGGCAATTCTTGATTTCCCCTTCGGTATTCTTTAACGTTTATTCATCTATTATCTAGTATTTGTATGCATCTATAGAAATCAATTACGTGTATACAAATGTGTATGGTAGCTTACATGTAGGTGAGAAGTCTGTGAAATTCGTTGAAATTTCACTTTTGTAACATATCTTATTGAGTTGACAGAATCACTTTCAAAAGAGGTATAATACTATATCTTAACCCTTTTTACTTCATCTCAAAAAATAAAATATAGAAATTCTTCACAACTGAAGATAAGAAAAATAAATTTAATAAAGGGGATACATTTGTTCATTAGATGCACGTATAACAGCAGTCATGAGATTCATACGTGTTGCGATCATCTTTCCCACATATAGTACCCGTCATGAAGTCGTATTTCTCAATCAGTTACCGAACCAGAGAATAATAAACAACATGGGTTATAAATACCCCGTAACCAGGAGGAAAGAGAAATGTTCCTGAAGGAACTGTATTTTCATTGTGGTTACGGATGTATCACATTTATTATAAATCTTAATTAAGGCAATCAATTAGATAGATGTGAGATCTTAATGAGTGAATCTTAATTATCAATAATAGACTTAATACTCATATAGTGGCATTTTATATATTAAGAGAAAGGCATTGTACAAGAAGTCAATACCAAAATACACGAGCAAAGTGAATGTCACTGGTATTCTTTTGTCCTCTGCGTGGATACGAATAATGATTGTTTTTACTGCTTCGGTCATATATGTATTTTTGACTCGAAATAACCATTTTTTTTTAAGTAAAGTGAAAATTGTGTTGTCATCTAATTAATAAAATCATAATATGTTTTCAATACTCTTCAGATTGATACTGTGGACATATAAGTGTTTTATAGTGAATTACAAGAGGAAAACAAGTAATCATGAAATAACTCTTGTCATGAAAAATTTCAATTCATAAAATTTCCACCTATATATTTATATTTTTATAATGAAAATAACCGACTGAATGTGTGACTTAAGTGTACTTCATGTGCCTGTGAAGGTTATTCCCGAAACGTAAAGTTGTATATTTTGTATAGTGTTAGTTCACCGAGACAACAGTCTACATTATCTACTTAGACACATTATCTGGGGATCGAGCCAACCATTCTTTGGTCTTACTTCCTATTGGTTTGTGCTTAAATAAAAAGCAGCAAATACTAATTTAATAATATTTAGTGTGACATGCCTACATGTACATGGTTATTATTAGTGTTGGGGTCGATGGGATGGTAATGTTGTTCGCTTTCTACTAGACCATGACCCATGGTTGGATTTTTATTGTGCTAGCTCACTGAAACAACTGACCGGGGAAGACATGTCTTTCTACTCGCACACATTATTCTCATTGCGAACAAATCAGTTTTTTCTTTCTCATTAGTGTTACGTGCTTAGCAGGGAAACAACGTATGATAATTGTATAGTCTTTGCTTTGCCCCAACCGGGACGACAACCTACGATTTACCACACTCGTACTAACCATAAAATGAAAATGTTGGAGGGAAAAAACAATCTGATGAATATCAGCTGATATAATACGCTAAGCTTCCCTTAACATCTGACAGAACCAGATTAGAAGTCATATCCAGATGAACTTTCGCATTCGAATGTATATTAAAACATTAACGTTTGTCATGCATTTATAAAAAAAAATTGTACTAAACTTTAGTGTCATTTTTATCGATTGACCTCTAATCAGGTTATGTTAGATGTTAGTCAAAGCGTAACGTATTATAACAGCTGATTTAGTCAGATTGTTGTTTTCTAAATTTGTTGTTTATTTTGTTTGTTTTTGTTTTGTGGTCCTGATCGTATGGTAATTGCAGGCTGTCAAGTGGCCTATTTTTTCCCTATATTTTCCTGTATTAGGGCTAATATTCCTGTACTTTCCTATATTCCAGTACGAACAAGAAAAAAAAAGAATGGATAATGAAAACAGTGAAAGCTGTGGATTAAGTTCTTGATATTGGTTGTTTGTATCAGTAATGGGGAATATGAAAAACAACAAAGTGTAAATTTAATGTATATTTCAATGGAAAAGATGTGTATACATGTATCTTTAGTGTTTTTGATGTTTTCAATATTCAAAGTTATTCAGAAACAACCAAGTCTGTATTATTGAACTGACAACATTCAGCAATAGTAGAATATGCTATGTTAAGTTTAGCTAGCAATGTGCCTCCTTCAGAAATAAGAGCTTGCATTTGGATGTACCTGTCAAAACAGTGTATTGTTCTATATACACAGCTACTTTTGCAACAGTACTTTTCATGTACAATTGAAATATAATACTTTTATTGTACCATAAATTTATATTACTATTCTTGTACTACTTATATATTGTACAATATTTGTACTAAAACAGTTTGTACTTTTATTGTACTATGATTGTACTACTAATATGTATTGTACAATGTAGCAATGTCAATATATAAGTAGTACAATCATAGTACTATAAATTAATAGTACAATAAAAGTACAAAACATATTTAGTACAAATATTGTACAATATATTAGAAGTTCAAGAATAGTACTATAAATAGATGGTACAATAAAAGTACTATATTTTAATTGTACATGAAAAGTACTGCTGCAAAAGTAGCTACATGTATATATACTTATACAGTGTGCTGGAAATGTATGTAAAACAATACATTGTTTTGACAGGTACATCCAAATGCCAGCTCTTATTTCTGACGGAGGCACATTGCTAACTAACTTTATCATAACATATTCTACTATTGCTGCATGTTTTCAGTTCAATGATACAGATTTGGTTGTTTGTGAATAACCTTGAATATTGGTATTGTGAAGGATTGTATTGTAAAGTACCAACCATGTCACTATTGTGAAATAGTTATGTAGTAATTGTACATAAGATGTACTTTTTCATCTTAAACTACGAATTAAGACATAATCAGAGCAATTCCTTTTGTTGTTCTCACCTTGAAGCCCATGAAAGCTAAATACATTTTGCAAGCTATTAAGACCAAAGTTTTATACATAACTTTTATTGAAAGGATTACATAAGCAGAACATTTTTGTAGATTAGCATTTTTGCAATCTTACATTAGGCAAAAACAATTAAATGGTTGGTATCTTACAGTGTCTTTTTTTATCTATTCAATTATAATATAATCAATGTCAATTTTTATTGTTAAAAAATCTTATGTTTGATGAAAAAAAATATCGTGTCATCATTTGTAATTAAAATTGGGAGAGCTATGGTTGGCTATAAGGGGAGGTGGAGGTCAATTTTTAGCTAAAAATAAAAAAATGATTGTCTTTTACAGTAATAATAAGATATTCATTCATTAAAATGTCAGTAAAGAATGTTTTCATGTAACATGTATGTGTATAATTGCCTCCTCAGATGATATATTTCTCATTTATTTCTCCGATATTTGAAAACAGAAATTCCTATATTTTTTCAACTTTCCTATATTTTTTTCCTCAAAAGTTGCTTGACAGCCTGTAGTTGGATTTACAATTACCTATGTAATTAGTGCATATCACCATTAACGGTGTGAGTTCGAATCCCACTCAGGTGAGGTGTACTCGATGCAACATTATGCGATTAAGTGACTTGCAGCAGGTCGGTGGTTTTCTCCGGGTATAACGGTTTCCTCCACCAATGAAACTGACCGTCACGATGTTACAGAAATATTGTTGAAAGTGGCGCTGAACTACAACTGTAACAATGACTACACAACCTCAATTAAATGTTCTAAGTTATAAATTGTAATGTACATCAGGCATGTCTGAAAGATAAACGATGTGTAGGTTTCAAAATGTTCAAAGATTTCATTCTCAAGTGCACCCTTATTGTAATTTACAAAGCCGGGCGCTAACCCACGCCATATTGATGATAGGCTTGCATAAGCTGTTTGGTATTCCAACTACTTAGCTCATTGAGCCACCCGGGCCCTGCCTACACCATGTGACAAAGTACAACCCCTGTCATCAGCTGTATTATTCATGTTATTGTTTAATATGTAGGGTTGATGCCATTTATTTATTAAAACTGTTTATTTATTTATTTATATCACCTTTCTTCTGTGTATATGATTTTATCTATATCGTACATTTTTCAGAGTATGCATTCTGCGTAGCATAAACTATGAAAGTGTCGAAGTTTATAATGTTGACATTTCTGTTATTCCATGGAAAAAATCGAGGTTACTCAATACAATGTCTGATGGTGTTTAACGTACCTCCAACACTATTTCAATTATATCGTGGAGGTAAATTTTATTAGAGGAAATCGGAGGTCACGAAGAAAACCACCAACCTGTCGCAAGTCATTGACAAGCTTTACCACGTAATGTTGTACACCTAATTCTGATGGGCACGATCAAGAAAGTATCTATCTATCTTGTCATGTGATATTTGTAGAATTACGGTCTCTATGTCTCTATTTTAGAGTGGAATTAAATTAGTCTCTGCTTGAACAATGGGAGAAAATATAAACTATTTGTATCAATAAGTACATTTTGGGAAAGCAATTCGACGTGTTCAAGTTACAATGTATGTATAAATTATATTAAAATCTGTTTAAAGAGGGATAACTCTAGTGGACACACTATTGATTATTTTGTACTAGTAAAATACGTTGCACTATAATGTCATATTGTGCTTTTTGTATACACAATTATTACTATTTTATTGTATTTTCTGTGAGAGTTAATATATTTCACTTGACAAAATGAAATTTAAAGAAGGCCAACTGGAACATTTTTTGTGAATAAAACAAATGTCCCTACTGTAACTGTCCATGGTTGGTGGGGGTTTACTTCCTGTATAACTATATATAGAAGTTCCGCTGGAATAATTTGATCGTAACTATAGCAATGGAGGGATTTACAAAGATATGCTGTATTAATAGGTTTATTTCTATAAGCACATACAGCATGCTTATTGTGAAAAGAAATTCTTCTATAATTACAATTTATGAATTTTTATTTTATCATATAACACCATAAGATGCAAAAGTTATCTATGTTTATTTCTGAAGTATGCATAGGTCAACCATAACTAAATTGTATATGAAAGGTATAGTTAGTACTTCGAATATATGAATCAATATGGTTTTAAGATGTTGAAGCAGGCATAAAACGCCAGTGCACATTTTTACTTCAACTATTTTTATGTCAAAGAAACACTGGAAATTTTTAACAAGTAAATGAAAAGTTTAATATGTGTTTGTTAATTTCATATTCTGATATTAATCGTTTACATAAAACAATAACATATACAATATACATTTCAAATAAACATTGGTAGTCTATCAGCTGCCTCGAATTGTCCGATATTTTGTTATTTTATTTGTTATTGACTTTATGTTTCATTGATATTGATGTGTTTATCGGATTGTGATAGTTTTTTCAGCTTCCTCTATTTAGTATTTTATTTTACCTTTGTCAGATGATACACACACGGAATAATAAAACAAAGATACACGCACGGAATAATGAAACATAGAAACACGCAACCTTTAAATTAGCCTTTAGAAATATCGATTTGAAGTTATATGTATGTTGTACTTGTCACACCATAGTGTCATCGTTGTTCATAGCAACCATCACTGGTAGTTATAGGTATGTACTAAAAAAACATATTTTGTTGTTCAATAACAGTAATAATTGTAAACAATATTAATTGAGTTCACCTTCAGAAAAAAATAGCTTAGACTATGTATGTACTATTCCATATATTTATACACCAAACATTATCATTCTGTCAACGTTTACTTATAACTTAGAAATGCTTAGAAGATATCAAAGGGGGTAATCAGAAGCAGTATATCAAAGAAAGATATTAAATACAGTTGACAAAAGAAAAAGACAAAACTACAGACAATGATCTACAAAATACTAAACATGCAACCATACACCTATACAGATAAATCAATACGAACCCCTCACAAAACCGGGGATAGCAGTTCCTGTCCAATAGTAATATATCATCTGACATGGAAATCATGGTGGACACTAGTAAATATCATCTAAACAATATGAACTGCCGAAAAAGGAAACCAAATCCAAACCAATTGGGTGAAATGAGGACCGAAAAATGTTGTAGCGTTCATTTCGAAAGTGGAGAACTCAAGTGTTCCAGAAGATAAAAATCCTGCTCCACTACTGGTCCCCGTCGTGTTATTCTTGTTACAAATCCGATGAGTAGTCATATATCACCATTTTGTCATTACAGACTTCAACATGGTTTCAACTGTTATCATAATTCTGACGTTTGCCATTGCTGTTTCCGGCCATGAATGTAAAGACTTCAAGTTGTCAGCCTCAGATCAATCTCTAATTGATATGATGAAACACTATCTACATACATCAAGGAAGACAGAATGTTCTGATAAGAAACCGAGTAATACGTTTAAGAAGATTAATTCTTAAAAGTTTTGAATTTTCAATTGTTTGAAAAACATAACATGATTATGCAATTAATATGCAAAGGAAAAGGAGTGTGTGCTACAATAATTAGTCTTGTTACTTCACGGTATTAGATAGTAGAATCACCATGTCCCGTTAGGTTGAAAGATGTTTTAAATTTTAATGTGTCTATAGTATCTACTAAAAGAGTTAAATATTTCTAATCATATAGACACCATAAGAGTGCACTATTCCAATACTTAGTACGTATGTTTTCTGACTGATTTATTGTAATCATGTATAGTAAAAGTATGATGTACACAGCTGTATGTAGAAATTGTGTTTTATTCAGACAATGACAAAAGTGTCAATGTGAAAGACTTTATGTTATAGATTAGTTTTCATTGTTTAGATAAATATTATCAGAAATTGTAGTATATTACTATTTAGTTTAACAATTTATTGTAATATTCTTGATATATCTTTTACCTTTTCTATTTTTTCACGCAGATGGTGGAGCTGTCTACGTCCGATGGGGAAGGAAAGACTGTCCAGGAGGCGCATACCTTGTTTATTCAGGTATTAGATAAATGATAGGAAATGATGTATTATTATTAAAGCTAAACACGTGCACCAAGACACACGCACACATACAAGCGCACACACATGTATTGATGTATTCGACACATCTACGTGCCACGAATCTGTCGGGTTAAGTAGTTTCTAGGAGTGTTCTACTCTTTTATTTGGCGCCATAATTCTACACAAGTTTAATTAATTTTTTGAAACTATATTTACCACAATTTATATTATCTGTACTGAATGTCACTGGACTTTACAGTATGCGTGTAC
Organism: Gigantidas platifrons; assembly: GCA_002080005.1. Taxonomy (NCBI): domain Eukaryota; kingdom Metazoa; phylum Mollusca; class Bivalvia; order Mytilida; family Modiolidae; genus Gigantidas; species Gigantidas platifrons. Next base: position 56,230 of record MJUT01032293.1, read on the forward strand.
GTGTCTGTAATTATACTGAGTAAATATATTATATATGAATGCATGTGTCGTGTAGAAAATGCTACTGCTCTAATACCTTTACTGTACACAATGTTGACGTTTGCACTATATGGATCCTACAAAGATTAATAATTAAAATAAAAATAATAAAAACCATCAGAAATGTAGTTGATAATGCATAGAAGTGTGTTAATGGTGGTATTATTAATCATTGTAGGTCAAGCAGGAGGGAACAATCACAATAACAAAGGAGGTGGTAGTAATTACCTCTGTTTACCAAATGATCCTGATAATGGCAAACCATATTCAAACCCTAACGATGTATTATATGGAGCTGAGTATGAAGTGAATGGAATTTATAAACCATCTGGATTTGATAATTTATACAATAAAGATGTCCCCTGTGCTGTATGTAGACGTAGAGGAAAGTCTTCTGTTCTCATGATCCCAGGTAACACGTTATATCATTGCAATAAATTGTGGAAGCCAAAAGGAAATTGTTGGTTTACTTTGCATAATGTGCTAACCATGATATCAAAATATTAAATCTCTCTCTCTGTAACATTCAGAAAAAAACCAGCACCAGGAAATAGTCATAATATTAACATGATAATGTAGGTGCGGTATTTCAAAAAAAATAAAGCTCAATATACATGTATTGCTTACTTTCCGAATTACAGATAATGATGTTATTTATTTCCAGACTGTATTTGTTATAATGGTATAACATTCATATTTAAACATTTTCTGCAATGGGAAAATATAAATATGTATTGCTTTTTTTATATCAGGCAAACAGACATGTTATAGTGGATGGAAGGCAGAATATACGGGGTTTCTTATGACTGAATACAAAGGTTATAACAACAAAGATTATGTTTGCATGGACAAGGACGCTGAACCAATAGATAGTGACACATCAAATAAAAATGGTGCTCTGTTTCATGGAGTGAGGACCACGTGTGGGAGCTTGAGATGTCCTCCATACAAGAATCAGACAGAAATGCTTTGTGTAGTATGTACAACATAAATGTTTTATCTATACACGAATAAAAGCATTAATTAAACTAGTTGTATATACTTTACAGTGAATGAAATTTGTCCATTGAAGAACCATTGCATTGGAAATATGCTTGGTATAAAGCCAGAATACTCAATGAATACATAGTTTAGTCTGATGTGACAATTTGGCTAACGAGTAGAAAAATCGTACCCGAAAATTAGATGACCATGAAACTTGAATATCCTTATCTCTGATTATCATACATGAAAGGGGACGTCGAAGACGTGATCGTATGGTAGTTGGATTTACAACTACTTATGCAATCAGGTCCTATCACCAATGATGTTGTGAGTTCGATTCTCCATCAGGGCGAGGTGCACAACATGATGTGATAAAGTTTGTCAGTGACTTGTGCCAGGTCTGTGTTTTCTCCAGGTTCTCCTGTTTTCTCCACCAATAAAACTAACCGACGCGATATAGCTGAAATATTGTCTAAAATTGCTTTAAGCAGCACCAAGCAAACAAGCATATCATACAGTAAATAAGTACCTGAAACAAAGGGCAC
>MJUT01032293.1:59068-90642 GCA_002080005.1 Gigantidas platifrons
TGGGTCTACCAAATTATTGACATCTACTCTATCAGAGGTCAAAACAGGATTTCAGAACCAATTGCTACGCAATGGGTGGATTGAATCAGAGGTGGATTTGGACAAAAAGAGATTAAATATGTGTTTTAGTACATACAATCAATGTCCCTATCCTCATGCAATACCATCAAAACATTTGATCTCTTCTGCATTAAAATCGTATGAGGCAGACTTCATACAGGGGCTTCTCTAAAAACATAAAAAGAAGCTAGGCCGCCGCTCCTTTAATCTTACTTTCCACAATATATGTGATGTCCTTTCACTAATTAAGTTTGGTGATTTTGTTGATCACACATATCCCATTCAGGTTGAAATAAAGGATACCCAGATACAGTTAGATATTCTTCATACATTGACCTACACCTTGAAAATTACAGTGAGGACCAGTGAAGGACGAATCTACAACAAAAAAGATGATTTCAATTTTCCCGTAGTACACGGAGAAAACCACCGACCTGCCGTAGGTCACTGACAACCTTTATCACATAATGCTGTATCGCCTGAGTGGCATTCGAACTCACAACGTTAGTGGTGATAGGCACTGATTGCATAGTAGTTGTAAATTCAACTAGCATACGTTCATGACTATGATGGCCCCTGTGATATAATAGATGAATACCAGAGTCAAAGGATACAATACAGAACACAAGTTTTAAACAAAAATTAGTTTCTCACACCTAGACATGAAATGTGAAAAATAAAGGAGCTCCAACGCGTCCTTTCAAATCGTTATGCTACTGAGTTAGCCAAATTATTTTTGACACCTATTTCTATCAGCAGTTGAAACATGACTTCAGGGCCAATTGTTACTCAAAGGGTGGATTTTGAAGGAAAAAAAAAGAAATTAAAGATGCGTTTTAGTGGATAAAATCAATGTCCCTCTCCTCATGCAATAGCATTAAAACATTTGACTTCTCTACCCTCTCCACAACTATTTGTTATGCTTGGTGAATATATTTTTCAACAGAAAATCATCATTCGTATGGGTACCAAATGTGTTCCTATTCTGGTCAACTTTTACTTTTATTCGCATGATGCAAACTTGATGCATGTGCTTCTCAAGAACCATGTACAGAAGTTCGTCTGATACTTTAATCTCACTTTCCACACTATAGGTGATGTCCTTTCACTAATTAAGTTTGGTGATTTTGTTGATCACACATATCCCATTCAGGTTGAAATAAAGGATACCCAGATACAGTTAGATATTCTCCATACATTGACCTACACCTTGAAAATTACAGTGAGGACCAGTGAAGGACGAATCTACAACAAAAAAGATTATTTCAATTTTCTCGTAGTACACGGAGAAAACCACCGACCTGCCGTAGGTCACTGACAACCTTTATCACATAATGCTGTATCGCCTGAGTGGCATTCGAACTCACAACGTTAGTGGTGATAGGCACTGATTGCATAGTAGTTGTAAATCCAACTAGCATACGTTCATGACTATGATGGCCCCTGTGATACAATAGATGAATACCAGAGTCAAAGGATACAATACAGAACACAAGTTTTAAACAAAAATTAGTTTCTCACACCTAGACATGAAATGTGAAAAATAAAGGAGCTCCAACGCGTCCATTCAAACCGTTATGCTACTGAGTTAACCAAATTATTTTTGACACCTATTTCTATCAGCGGTTGAAACATGACTTCAGGGCCAATTGTTACTCAAAGGGTGGATGTGTTTTAGTGAATGTAATCAATGTCCCTCTCCTCATGCAATAACATTAAAACATTTGACCTCTCTACCCTCTCCACAAGTATTTGTTATGCTTGGTGAATATATTTTTCAACAGAAAGTCATCATTCGTATGGGTACCAACTGTGTTCCTATTCTGGTCGACTTCTACTTTTATTCGCATGATGCAAACTTCATACATGTGCTTCTCAAGAACCATGTAAAGAAGTTTGTCTGATCCTTTTATTTCACTCTCCGCTATACATGTGATGTCCTTTCACTATATAAATTTGGTGATTTTGTTGATCGCATCTATCCCATTGACCTTGAGATAAAAGATACACAGATACAGTTAGATATTCTTCACACATTCACCTGTACCTTTAAAAATACAGTATATGCCGTTTAAGAACGAAATTACGAAAAAAGAGATGATTTTCAATTTACCGAAGTAAACATTGCATTTATATTTAGTAATATCCCAGCAGAACAAGCATATGAAGTATATTTCTCTCAGTGGCTACGATAGTCTAGAGATGGTGGTTATTATCATGATTTCTTTCCAAGCGGGTTGCAGGTAACAAGGAAACTACATATCCAAGGGTTCATAGGGGTTAAGTTGAAGTCATCATTTCGTAAGTTTTACGGTCGACACCATTATGTGGTTAACCGTTACGGAATATCTGTGTCATAAATGACAAGTGATAGGTTGTATTTGTCGCTATCACAATCCAGTCCTTTCCCCATTCATGATTTGCCACTGTGTTTATTTAAAGAGTAGTATGGCGGGTGCCACTATTTGGGGCAGGAATTAGTTAATCTTCAGGATCATGTTGGTTCACTTCTGGGTTTTAGTGTGTTTCGTGTTGTTCAATATTTAATTTTTTTGGCTAGGGTGTTGAAGGTCATTGTTTGTTCTTAGTCCTTTTGCAGTTATCCATTGTATTGTCTGTCCTTCGATTTACGACTTTTGATTACTCTTTTTGTATCTTCAATTTTTTCTTTAGGTTAAATCGTGGTGGACACCGCGAGCCATTAAACAGTAATTCACTGAATATGTTGTATATCAACTCTAAAAAGTTAAAAGTAACAATTACACCTATTCTTATTATTTTAAAAGATTGTTATTAAAAAAGGCAAACACAATAAATCGTACTAGAAGCACTTATAATTTAACGTAAGCTAAAGATTAATAGAATCTAACACCGGTGACAGGTCAAGATCGAGAAATCTCAGACACCCAAGGGTAAGATTTTAATCGTTCTCTGACGAGGCTCGATGTTGACCTGTCATAGGTATTTGATTATTTTTCTTACACAGGCATCCCCGCAAATTTGTTTTTTTTTATTCTTTGCGGTGAAATTATGTTAGGGTGTGTGTTATTCGGTCACATATTATGAAATGAATATGTTTGGCAATGAACAAGCACGTCACCTTTTTTTAGAACAATTTGACTGGGTATATCCATATCATTTTATTCTCAGACATTTCTCTGACCTACATTTGACTTGTATTTACATGTATTTACATGTTTGTGTATATTCGAAGACGACCGCATCACAACCATCAATGAAATAATACGCACATTGTAAAGGAAACACCAAATCACGAACGCTTCAAATTGTAATAATGTTTAAAATTTGACTTTCATGTCACAGTAAATATAACAATAGTTAAGAAAACGTTTGTTTTTAAACGAACAAATCAATACAAACATTGTTATTAGAAATGTATGTCATTTCACTGTGATGTCAATAACTCGGACAGCTGATTGATTCAGTGAACAGGAAATCGATAAGTGCCAACAAAAATCATACGCAAGTACACGTTCAAAACATTACACAAATTAAGAGTTTTAAAAGATTGATTAGACTTTGGCAAACGTTATATTTTGTAAAGCATATTTTATTTTAATCACATATACAAACAATATTAACAAAGAATCACAACAAAGCTATAATATAACACTGAACAATCTTGAAGCGACGATTACCTTTGACGGGTAAAAGGGCGTGTAGCTTGTCTTACACCGGGGGTGTAAGACAGGAAAATCTTTTCCCGTGAAAATTGAGAACTACTTTATCCACTATGTCAGCATAATCTATCTAAGGCATCAATCACTTACAAATGAAGGGAATAACTGCGAGGAAATAATAGAAATAATATATATGTCCCAACCTCCATTGAAAAGGAAATGAACGTTCATGTCTTTGCGTCTATCATTGTCTGTAAACTTTTTCATATTTCAATCTTTCCTGACGAAACCTCTTGGCAAACTGGAACTAAACTTGATAAAAATATGTATTTGGTGATTAGGTGGTACTTTGCAAAGTCAAAAATGTTAGTGCTGACCAGATCCGAAATGCAACATGACTGGCTAATAAAGTAAATTCTGAAACAATGTGCCTCTTTCTCTTACAATAAGAGCAAGATGGTACTGATTTAGGTAATTCCCTTTTATATATTTCTATAGGTCTGTAATGTTTTCTATTTTTCTGCCAAGAACCTGATTTTGGTCTATCAAAATGGTTATAGGAAGGGAACCTATTCTGAACATAATTCAAATCTGAGACACATCCAGCACTTTTATTTTTCAAAAAAACAATTTTTCCGTCTGTGCATAATCATCTGCCATAGTACCAACTTCTGCTAAGCTGGATACTTTATGTTCATCTAGATAAGTCTTAATATCTGAATGAATGCATTGTTTGAATTCTTCAATACACATTAATTTGCTAAATGTATGCAATTTTTTAGATAATTCTATAGAAATGAGCCATTTTTCAAACAAAAGTTCTTTTCCACGGATAAATTCAACATGAGTCTGATAATCCCGTTTTTTTTACATCTTCTAAATTTTTGTCGATAAGCTTCCAGTACCAACGCCAAATTACTTTTTTCAATTCCTCATAATTATAACTTTTTTTTCTAAATAAAGGGACTCGTAAGTTTCTCGGCTTTTCCCTATCAGGACACTCTTTAAATGTAAGGTCCAGTATTCATTGAATCAAACCAGACTTTTCGTAATTTTCTCAAAATGGTTAAAATAGTTGTCCACTTTTTTCTCCAGAAAAGGTGGAACACATCTGATGTGTTTGCAAAATCAAATGTATTTTGTACTGAAGTAACACCACAGACACTGTTTCTTCTTTATCTCTTGAAAGCCTCTCAAGTTCTTTCATGTTTTGCTGCATATACATTTCTTCCTTTTGTATTTCCTCAGATCTTCTCTTTTCTTGTATTTGCATTTCTTCCAGTCAAAAATGTTAGTGCTGACCAGATCCGAAATGCAACATGACTGGCTAATAAAGTAAATTCTGAAACAATGTGCCTCTTTCTCTTACAATAAGAGCAAGATGGTACTGATTTAGGTAATTCCCTTTTATATATTTCTATAGGTCTGTAATGTTTTCTATCTTTTCTGCCNGTTTTAACCAATTTTAAAGCTTCTTCATCCAAAATTTCCCCATCTACTAAATATGCACCAATAATGTTACGGATTTAAAATTTTAAGATGGCATTTTTAACCTCCAAATTCAAATATTTGCCTAGTATCAACAATTCTGATTTTTTCAGTGCATCAAGCGCTTCCCTCTTTGGAGATGACATAAATTATTCTGCTGAAAATACCATTTTGATTGTTGGTTGTAATAAATAAATACTTCAGGAAATAATATAGACTTCTGTGAATAATTTCTTTTTAAAAACATGTCTCACAAGTAATCGTTATCGTGGACGAGCCTCCAATTTCTGTCACCTAAAGTTTTTCTAGACTATTCTAATAACATAATTATCAACAACAACAAAATATTCATATGAACAAAATAATATATCATATATATTATGCATACATAACAAACCTCCTATTTTTGAAATAGTAAAAACTACATTTCAGGGATTAATATTTTTCAACGAACACATCTTTCTTCCTCATATGAAAATGCTCAACCCTAAGATTTAATGACACTCAATATTTCAAACATGTAGCAACTGCGTATTGATAGCATCAAGCAGGTCGTAAATTCGAAAACAAATATTTGATTATTTGTTATAGTTTATGTGAATTCCAGTAAGACATATCTACAAATTATTGATGCAATACATCATGAAGGAGTACGGTACTAGATAATATAATATAAAACATCTCTAGTTGATGGTATATTTGTCCTTCATCATTAAACAGACGAATTATACTGCTTATAATTGTGTTTTCATTCCATTATGTTAAGATTTTTATATATAAAAAAACAAAAGAAATTGACCACCGTTTTTTAGTGAAGTCCATGTTGCTCTGTGTAATATGTTGTATATCACTGCTTGTCCATTTGTCCATTTACCTTTACCTATGTGCATGTCTGTCCTTCTCCGATGTAAGGTTTCTCATTATCCCTTTGTCATCAAAATAATCTGATACAAAATACAAAATATAATAATCATTCATTAACAGTTTCTGTTCTATCACGTTTGAAGATAATATGAAGAAGACTGTTCTGTGTTCTCCATCTTGAATCTTTGGTCAACACAAGAAAAATATGAAAACATATATATCTAATTTATTACACGTTCCTGGAATAACCTTCATCAGTTACGCTGAAAGTCAATAGATTTAAAAGCCAAATAATTTAAACGTTTTGGAGAGCAATATAACCAAGGAGCTTGCATTTACCATGTTCACTGGCCAGCAAAGTGAACTTTCAAATAGTTCAGTCAGTGGATCTAGAGTATATAAAATAAACGACAACGAAGAACGACAAAAAAGATGAAATAGCTCAAGGGATCATGATGGCCATGTTGGTCTCAAGGAAAACAAAAATTAATGTGTTAATATAATTAATTATTCTTTGTGAGGTCAATAACAGGAAATGTGGACCCAAGGCCTGTGACTCGAGGAGCCCCGACATGACCGAGACCAGTTATTGCTTTTATTATACCTCTTTTCTCTTAATGCTGTGTGTTTATTGGAGAACCATCAAGTACCAATTTCAAAGTCTAATTTGATAAAGATTGGACTGAACCCACGAGCGCGACCTGCACATGTCAAATCGTGCATTTTGAAATTCAAGCGATGAAAGCGGCCATTTTGTCTTTGTGTGGAGTCAATATTGATAGGTGATATCCATCACATGAACAATAATAACTCCAACACATGTGTGTGGAGACATAATCACAGATTACGTGATCCAGAAGAACCAATAAGAGACGCACATTAAGAAATAAGGTCTAATGAGGTATAACGACATTATATATTAGCCAGTTCCTTATAAAAAAACGATAGATGGTGACTTACTGCAGTTTTGTTATGAAACCACATACATCATCCTTGTTATCAAGTGTTTCTTCCTTAATATGACACTTCTATACTATGTATTTATTAGTACTACACGTATCCCTTTTCTGTTGTGCATATTATTTTGTTTTCTACCATAAACATTTTATTATAAAACGTATTCTACGTAACATTGATATTTAAAAGATTAGAGCTACAATTCTGCTAGTCGATGGACATATCACGTTTATTCAATGTAGTAGGTGGATGTCTGTTTGGCTTAGTAGATTTCAAGTGATTGTAGAATTATCTTGTCATTCAATATTGGTAGAATTATTCATTATCATTACCGTCCACTATAAGTTCACAATTCATGTGTTGCGCTATTGGAAAACCACGAGGACAAATCTGCTAGACCTGTTGTTTCCAGTAAATCAACGGACGGAAGAGTGATACAATTCCTACGGAACCTTTGAAAACTGAACAGGTGATAATTTGAACTTTCATTTCAGACAGGAAAAAAAGAATTATCTGTTTAAGCAACGCGAGAATACATGTTTATCTAGGATAATAATTCAGATTACTGAAATCTGACGAATCGCACACGTCCCGCTAATATCTCCCTTGGTCTACTCGAAATGGAGGGAAGATTACGAACGACCGTTTACGATAAAAGAGATGATTTCAATTTTTCCATTTGTACGTATTCACATTCCAGCAGCAATATGGAGTATATATCTCTCAGTTGATCCTACATGTATATTCTAGATCTTCAGGCTTCATGTGTCAGGACTTCCTTAATGGAGAGTTGCTGCTAACAAGGAAGCTACTGAACCAATGGTTCCTATTGGTTACTTTGAAGTCATCACTTCTAAAGAATTACGGTCGCCATCATATGTTAGTCAACCCTTACGGAATATCTGAGTAACAAATGACCACGGATATGTTCCACTGGTCGTAAGCACTTTCCAGTCATTTGCTCATTCATGGCTCGTAACCGGCTTTGTTACTAAAGTAGCACGTTGGGTGTTACTAGTGGAGCAGGAATTTACCCTGAACACATGGGTTTACCCCCGGTTTATAGTAGGGTTCGTGTTACTCGATCTTTAGTTTTCTGTGTAGTTAGTCTTTTTATGTCGTTGTTTGTCCTTTTTCATTTAGCCATTGTGTTATATATCCTTCTTCGATGTACGGTTTCTGATTACCCGTTTGGTATCTTCAAACTCTTCATTGAGTAAGTTTGACAATTTAGTTGTTTATCAAAAGGATACAGTGTTATCATGTTACGTCTAATGCTAAAAAGTGACGCTTAAATGAGAAAATTAGAGCACAACCTGCTGCGATCTAGTAAAGATATAGCTTACTTTTATTCTTAAAGACTAAGTAAGTAATAGAATCAATGTAATAGTAGCAGTTTTAACTAATTTTCTCCAGAACTGCAGGACCAATAGTTCTTAATATTGGAGGACAACAGCAGTGTTCCACAATATTATGAGCAATAATGCTTTCGGAAATGCTTTATGTAATGTTATTTCTCGGCAGGAAAATTTTCCGGTAAACATATTGAAAATAGTTTGTTCATAGCTATACCCGTAAATATTTGTAAGGGTGATTATCAGCCCTGTCATAATAATAGCTCCTCAAAATGTCAACATCATGTGACAAAGTGCAACTGTATTCTTACTTAGTATGGCATGTTGATGTCATATATTTAGTAGGACTACACGCATCTCCTGTATAAATGATTCATTTTATCTGACACTTTTCATAGAATGTATGATACGTAACATTTGCAATGAAAATGTCGAACTTCCTTAGATTGACATTCCTGTGAGTCTTTGAAAAAATCGACTTTACTCAATACAGTAGGAGAAGGTATACTTGTTTCTGACGATTTCAAGAAACTATAGATCTATCTTGTCATGTAATATTTGTACAATTACGACCTCTATTTTAGAGCTAGAGAGGAATTAAAGTATTATCTGCTGGAACGATGATAGAAAAATATAATTTATTTGAATTAATAAATACATTTCAAGAAATCAGTTTAACATGTTCAAGTTACAATGTACATATAAATTATATTAAATACTGTTTAAGGAGAGATAACTCTAGTTGACACACGATTGATTATGTGTACTAATAAAATACGTTGGAGTGTAACGACAGAAAATACATTTGTATGCACAAAATTGTTATATTTATTGTATTTTCTTCGAGAGTTAATATATTACGTTTTACAGAACGAAATTGAAGGAATGGCAACAACTGGACCATTTTGGTGAATAAAACAAATTTCCCTAGTGTAATTGTTAACTTCCTGTATAAAGCTATATATAGAAGTATTGCTGGAATGGGTAGACTTTTTCAGCTTCCATATATATTATTTGATCGTAGATTAACAGCTTCAATATAACAATGGGCAGGTTTATTATTATCAATGTGTTGATTCATACAAGCTTAATAATTGTGAAATGAAATTCTTCTATAATTACAATGTATGGGTTTTTTTTTCTTTATGAAATAACATGATAAGATGCAAAAGTTATCTATGTTTGTTTATTGTTGATGTTAGTCCTATATATGAAGAGGTCGCCATTAACTGAATAACGTATGAAAGATATAGGTGTCGTACTACGAATATATGAATGGGTATTGTTTTATGCAGAGGTATTATATGAATGGGGGAGATTGAAGGATGTTTAAAACGCCAGCCTCACCATCGTGAATAATCTTACCTTAAGTAGCCCATCCCGTTACGTCAAAAATCATAATCAGTCATTATATTAGCATGTGTTTGTTATTTTCATATTTTTGATATTAACAACTAACTGTTTATATTAGGCATTAAAATATACAATATACATTTCAAATGAACATTGTAAGATTGATGATGGACATCTAACATTCTGTAGACGATACTGATTCTTCCCATCATCTCGTTGCCCTCTTAGGTAGCTTGGTGACTTCGAATTGTCCAATCTCTTGTTATTTTATTTCTTATTGACTTTACGTTTCACTGATATTGATTTGTTTATCGGATTGTGATTGTTTTTAAGCTTCCTCTATTTAGTATTTTATTTTACCTTTTTCAGACGATACACACACGGAATAATAAAACAAAGATACACACATGGAATAATGAAACAAAGAAACACGCAAGCTTTAAATTAACCTTTAGAAATATCGATTAGAAGTGATATGTATGTTGTACTTGTCACACTATTTCATCATCGTTGTTCTTAACAACCATCATTGGTAGTTACAGGTATGTACTAATATAAGAAAATATTTTATTGTTCAATAACAGTAATAATAGTATACAAAACTAATCGAGTTCACCCAATATAAAAAGTTTAGACTGCTGTCAACATTTGTTTATAACTATTTATAATGTTTTGAAGATATCAAAGGGGGTAATCAGAAGCAATACATTGAATACAGTTGACAAAAGAAAAAGACAAAAGTACAAACAATGATCTACAAAATAATATGTATACAACCATACGCATATACAGATACAACAAAAGTAGCAATTCACAAAATCGAAATTTTTAGAAGGGCCAGCAGTTCCTGTCACACTAGTGATAAATCATCTGACATGGAAATCATGTTGGACACTAGTAAATACAAATAACATCTAAAAAATATGAACTGCCGAAAAAAGAAACAAATCCAACCCAATTAGGTGGAAAGAGGAACAGAAGACCGTGCTTAGTCGAAATCGTAGCTTAAGGCACTTAGAAATGTGCGAACTCAAGTGTTCCTGAAGGGAAAGATGTTCATTCTCCATTATTTGCACACGTCGTGTTACTTTTGTTACAAACCCAATGATTAGTCATAGAACAACATTTCTCATTACAGACTTCAATATGGTTTCAACTGTTATCATAATTCTGACGTTTGTTGTTGTTGCTTACGGCCATGAATGTAAAGACTTCAAGTTGTCGGCGTCAGACCAATCTGTAATTGATATGATGAAACACTATCTACATACATCAAGGAAGACGGAGTGTTCTGATAATAAATTGAGTAATACTTTTAAGTAGATTAACAGTTTAAGACACTGAAATAAATTTTAAAAGGTTTTAAATTTACAATATTTTAAAACAAAAACAAAAAACAATAACATTATTATGCAAATAATATGTTGCTTCAGAGAATAAGATAGTAAAAACACCCATGTACGTTTACGTACCCAGAGGTTTTAATTGATGACTTTTTGATGTGTTCAAAGTTTCTAGTAAAAGAGCTAAGGTCAATCTTTAGTCATATACCCAAAATAAGAGAACATTCTACTGTTCCAGTAGTAAGTATGTACTCTTTCTGACTGATTTATTTTAAACATTTACAGTAAACGTATGATCCATACACCTGTATGTAGAAATGGCATTTTATTCAGACAATGAAAAAAGTGTCGATATGAAACCCTTTAAATTAACACTTGGATAATATTGTTAAACAAATAGTATCAGCCATTTAATTATATCAATGAATAATTAAAAAGGTTTTTTGCAATAGTTTTATGCCTCGATATACCTTTTACGTTTTCTATTTGTTCTTCACGCAGATGGTGGAGCTGTCTACGTTCGATGGGGAAAGAAAATATGTCCAGAGGGTGCAGGTCTAGTTTATTCAGGTATTTATTACATGATAGGATGGTATTTATTTATCATAGATGTTAAGCGCATGCACATAAACTCACACATATGCAAATATGTATTCAAAATTAGCTACATACCACAAGTCTGTCTCTCGATGTATTCTACACTTTATTTGTTACCATAATTCTACAGTAGTTTAATTTATTTTTTTTAATCTCTACTTACCACGATTTATATTATCTTTCTTAAATGTAACTGGACTATGTACTCTGTGTTTTTGAGGTTGGTAATATACTAAGTAAATATATCATGCGCTGAGTGCATATATCGTGTTGAAAATTTTACTGCTCTGACTATTTAACAGCATAAACAAATCTAGACGTTCGTAGAAGACAAATAATTAAAATGATCATATATTTATCTTATATAAGGCGATGTTACAAGAAGGTAATAATTGATAATGTACATTATTATCTATATAATTGTGTTAATGATGATAGTGTTAATTATTGTAGGTCAGGCTGGAGGTAATAGTCACGCTAACAAAGGAGGTGGTAGTAACTACCTCTGTTTACCAAATGATCCTGATAATGGCAAGCCATATTCATATCCTAACGACGTCTTATATGGATCAGAGTATGATCAGAGTAAGCTATCTGGATTGGATAATGTCCACAATAAAGATGTCCCATGTGCTGTATGTAGACGTAGAGGAAAGTCTTCTGTTCTCATGATACCAGGTAGACGTTATATCTTGTAAATACATTTTACATAGCAAAGCAAAATATTGGTTTTACATATTTACATAACGTGTCGACCATGATATCAAAGTATTATATATCTCTGTTTCATATTCCGACCAAAACAACACAAAAAAAAACAAAAAAAACAACAAGATTTCGCAATAATATTAACATGATACTGTACGTTTGGCATTAAACAAAAATCAATGCTCACTTTAGTATTGCCTATTCGGATGAGAGTTAATGTTGTCACTTTTTTTCCAGACAGTAGTTGTTATAATGGTATAATATTTAAACATTTTCAGAAATGGAAAAATAAATTATATATTACTTTGTTATTTCATTTTTTATTATCTTTTTGATTTATTTCAGGCAAACATACATGCTATAATGGATGGAAGGCAGAATATACGGGGTTTCTTATGACTGCGCACAAAGGTCATAACAACAAAGATTATGCTTGCATGGACAAGGAGGCTGAAGGAATAGACAGTGACACGTCAAATAAAAATGGTGCTCTGTTTTATGGAGTAAGGACCACGTGTGGCAGCTTGAGATGTCCTCCATACAAAAAGCATACAGAAATGCTTTGTGTTGTATGTACCACATAAATGTTTTATTTATGCACAAATAAAAACATTAATTTAGCAAGTTTTATTTACTTTCCTGCTTCCCAATGAACAACCATTGCTTTGGAAATATATTTGGTAAATAAAAAAGCATTCACTGAACATATACTTTGCTCTGATTGGACAATTTGGAGAACGAGTAAAATATCTAAGTCGAAAGTTTGATGACCGTAAGCCTTAAATATCATTATCTCTGTTTATCATATATTAGATGAATACCTGAGTCAAAGGACAAACACAGAGTACTCACGTTAAATACAAACGTTAGATTCGGACACCAACACAAGTCAAGTATACATACAAATTCCTTAAAAAATAGAAAAAAGGAAGAAAAATATCTAGGAAAAGCACTACCAAAAAACAACTCCAGATGAAACATATATTCTGCAAGAAGAGTTTAAAGATACCAAAGGGGTAATCGCAATCCGTAAATCGAAGAACAGACAACACAATGGCCAAAGGAAAAAGGACAAAAGGACAAACAACAATGTACAAAACATAAACATAAGACTAAAGATCGAGTAACATGAAGATACACCGGAGGGGTAAGCATTTCCTGCTCCATTAGTAGCACCAGTTGTGTTAATTTAGTTACAAACCCGGTGATCATATCAGTTTCTGCTGCTATATATGCCTCATCCATGTAATCTAAAACTATTCAAATTTAAACCTGTCACTACCACAACGTTATATTGCAGGGTCTGCTAAATGTTCTACGAAATCTATTTCCACATTGCTAACTTCTATTATATCGGGGGTCAGGTGTGGATTCGGAAAAAGATTAAAGATGTATTTTAGTTTGTACAAACTATGTCACTCTCATCATGCAATAGCACTTAGCAATTGCCTACTGTACCTTCTTCACAACTATTCCCTTCTTAAAGTTAACAGACATATTAAAAATTAGTTTGACTATGCTTCATAAAAAAATGGCAAGCGTGCTTTAGGAAGGGACAAATATTATTTAAGAAAACAAGCATGATTCTACCCAGCAGTTAATACTGGTATCGTTAAAATAACTGAATGCTTAATGACAACATATTTGTTATGCTAGGTGGACGTCTTTATCAAATGTCGTCGTTTCTATGGGTACCAACTGTGTTCCACTTCTCATCAACTTGTTACTTTATTCAAATGAGACATATTTTTTACAGGGGATTCTCTAGAAACATGAAAAGAAGCTAGTCCGATCCTTTAATTTTACTTTCAGGTATATTGATGATGTCCTTTCACAAAATAAGTTTAGTCAAATTGTTGATCGCATCTATCCTATTGAATTTGCAGTTAGGTCTGCTTCATGCCTTGACCTGTACCTTTATGCTGACAGTGAGGATCGGTTAAGAACGACAACTTACAACAAATGGGATTATTTCAATGTTCCCATATTGAAATTTCCATTTATGTGTATCAATATCCCATCAGCGCCTGCATATGGAGTATATATATCTCAGTTGATACGATATTCCAGAGAGTGTGGTTCTTATCCTGATGTCCTTGTGGGCGCCTTTCAACAAACAAGGAAACGACTTTACCGAGGGTTCCTACTGGTTATTAAGTTCGAGTGATCACATGTTGGTTAACAGCTACCAAATGTCTGTTTCACAAATGGCCAGGGATGTGTTCCATTTGTCTTAATCACAATATTTGGTCCTTTCCCCATTCATCACCGGTTTAGTAATAAGTAGCATGAAAGGTGTCCTTATTGAACCAGGAACTTTTTAGCTTTTTAACTTATCGCGCAAACTCATTTCCGGATTGTAATGTTGCTCAATTTGTAGTTTTCTGTGTAGTTTGTGTATATCATTATTTGTTCTTTAGTCTTTTTTCGCTATGCCATTGTAATTTCTGTCCTCCAATTTAAAACTTCTTATTACCCCTTTATTAAACTTAAACCATGTTGGACACCGTGAACAATTGAACAGCAATTCATTGAATATGTTGTATATCGAGTCTAGAAATTTAAAGGAATAAATATGCGTATTTTTATTCTTTAAAAACATTATCTTTAAGAAAAACAAATACAATCAACCATACAAGCACATCAAATTGTTACGCAAAAAGTAAGAATAATTTACCTACGGGGTCGATCACTTGCTAATGATGGGAAGAACTGAGAGAAAATATGAGAAATAAATGTATATGTCCCAACCCGCATTGAAAAAGAAATGTAATGGTCATGTGAAGACGTCATGTCTTTGCGTCCGTCGCCGTCTGTAAGCATATCACTTTTTAATCTTCCTCGCAGAAACCTCTTGGCACATTTGAACTAAGCTTCGCAGGAAATATGTGATTAGGTGGTACTTTGGAAAGTCAGAAGTTATTGTGCTGGTCCGAAATTCAACATGGGTGGCTAATGCTGTGCACTAATTGGCTGAAATCTGAAACAGAACTTCTTCCCAGAAAACAAATGAGAAGATTTGATTATGATAATGTAGACATGTTCTTGAAATGATCCAGTACCAGTTTTGAGTTTTTAGTGCCGATTAAAAAAGAAGAAGGCCGCAACCATCCATAGTCTTAGACATATAATATTATGGAAAAATGAATAAAAACTTGTTCTTAGAATTCACAAATATAAATTACCAGAATATAAGAATCAGGTGAGGTGATAATCAGATGATTAATCTAAACATCTCAGGAATCAGAATTGTAAATGTAAATGACATTAAGTATCCCTTTCAAATGGAGATTTAGTCTAGTACAGAAGTAAACACCAGGGTCATAAATGGAATACTTAAATAAAACGTGAATCAATTAAAAAGTGTTATTGACTCAACAATGAACGTAGAGAACTCAAATTTGACTCGATACGTTGCAAATATATTAAGTCGTCCATGATGAATATGTTTCTTTGATGTCATTTTGGGTAAAGTAATTACTATAAGTATTTTCTCTAATTACGAACCGTTCATGGCGAGGTGTACAACAATACACAACCAAAATAAATAAAGCTCGACTGACACGTAGTACACCTCATGCTGGAGTGAAACCTGTCACTGTCTTATTTGCCTACCTAATATGACACATGTAACGAAACGTAAAGTTGTTGAACACCACGACACATTGCATAGTAGTTCACTGTAAAAGTTAGATATCGAATTAAAGAAGAAGTACACTACGATTGCTACTGGCTCAGCAGACACGGTTTACCCTTCAGGAAAAACCTTGAATAATGTTTGTGATTAAATCCAATTATGTGTCCGTGCTCTTCTCTTTTTATTTCACATATTCTGTGTTGTGATGACGTCTATCATGTTTGGGCAAAGCCAATATTTGGTTCGTTTTAATTCACTCTCATTTGTTTCCATTTGAATTTATTAACGTACACTTGAGTCCAAGAGGATCTGTATATGAGATGATGTTAGTGTAGATGAAACGTAAAACGACGGATGCTACTGGTAGAGCAGAAACTACTTACCCTTCCGGGGCACCTGAATGTATCAATGTTCGTGTGGGTTTCATGTTATTGAATCTTTTAGTTTTTTGTGTAGTGTTTTGTAGGTCATTGCTTGCCTTTTTGTCTTTGGCCATTGGATTGCTCGTCCTTTGGCATCTTCCATTTCTTAATATTTAGGTTTTGTTTGCATGTTTAAGTCATCTTGGCAGGTTTTCGTAACGTCTGCTTGATGTTGATGCTGATTCTTCCCATTTCATGTTTTTCAATGTAACATTTGGGTTTTTTTATTTATTGATTGATTTATTGTGTTTAACGCCACTTTCAGCATTATTTCAGCAATATCTTGGCGAACAGTTTTAGTGGTGGAAGAAGCCGGAGTACCCGGAGATAACCACCGACCATGGGAAAGCAACTGGTAAACGTTATCACTTGTGGCTGCGAGTCGAGTACACCTTTTTTTGTAATTTACAAAGCTGGGCGCAAACCCACGCCGTATTGGTGATAAGCTTATATGAGTTGTTAGGAAATTAAATTACCTAACTCATTGAGCTACCCGGGCCCTTGTACCATTTGGTTCCCGGGATACTACGAATATGCCAACAACCCCCTCTTGCTTGTCATAGAAGGCAGGTTAGAAGAGTCTGAAGATACCAAATGGGTAATCAGAATCCGTAATTTAATGAACAACAGACAGCACAATGACCAAAAGAAAAATTACAAACAACGATCTACAAAACATACACATAAAACTAAAGATCGAGTAACACGAACTCCACTAATACCCGATGGTGAACTCAGGTGCTCTGGAATTGTAAGCAGTTCCATCCAGAATTTCAAAAATTGTAAAAGCAAAAAAAATAAACTAAGTTGAATTTAAAATCAAAGAATTTGGAGAATACAATCGCCGGTTTTCGTTAGATGGCATGAGAAAATCGTCGGATAAGGCATATGCTACTGCATGTGGTCCCGACGACATCCACAACTAACCTCCCAAACATCTTCCGGAATCGGCATTCCAAATTCTTTTACAAATAATGAATGGCATTTCGGAAACAGGCGGCTTGCCATCAATTTGGAAACTAGCTAATGTGATACGTATTCCAAAACCTGATAAAGACCATTCCGAACAGCCAAATTATCGGCCTATAGCACTAACTACTTGCGTATGTAAAACAATGGAAAGGATGATCAATGCTCGCCTTTTATGGTTTCTTGAGTCCAATGGACTCTTGTCCAATAGGCAGTGTCGATTCCGTCAAGGTAAAAACACCTTTGATCATCTTGTCCGTTTTGAAACTTTTATTCGAAACCTTTTCCAAAAAAGAACATGATGTGTCTATCTTTGTCGACCTCTAAAAAGCATATGACACAACATGGAAATATGGCATTTTAAAAGACCTCTTTGATATGGGGTTGACAGATAAGGTACCTACTTTTATTTCGAATTTTCTATCCGAAAGAGAATTTAAGGTCAGAGTTAATTTGATTTATTCTGAGATTCATGAACAAGAGATGAGAGAATATTCTCTGTTACTTTGCTTAGTATTAGATAAACAGGCTTGCTAAAATAATAGCATTGAGGGTTGTCTTTATGTTGATGACTTCCTGATATGTTATCGGGGCAAGCATATGAATATTATTTAAAAGACAATTACACCTATGTATAAATTAGATAGAAAATGGGCAATGGAGAATGGATTTAAACTCTCTGGCTCAAAAACTTTTGGTATTCGCTTTTGTAATAACAGAGCTAATAGTATATTATTCTGCTAGAAAAATAGTTGCAGAAACTAAATGTTTAAGTCTCCTTTTTGAAAGTATATCGACATTTCTACCTCAAATTAAAATGCTTAAAAATAAGTGCCATAAAGCACTGAATATTTTGATATTTGTGTCCAGTACCGACGGGTGCGGATATCACGGTTTTATTAAATTAATATAGATCATTGATTTCGATCAAAATTGGATCAGGGATGTATCGTGTACGGTTCAGTCTGTCCATCTTATATCAAGTTGCTTGATACGGTTCATCATCAAGGATTACATTTCTGATTTGGAACGTTCAGAACACCTCGTATAGAGTTGGTATGCTGAAGCAAACGAGTCTTCCCTTGAAAGCAGACGTATACAATTTGGTATACAGTATACATCTTAGTTGAAGGTTTATCCTTCAAATCCTGAATATGACTGTGTTTATAATCCTTTATATGAACATGTTTGCGATAAACAACTCAATACACTTCAACCTTTTGGACTCTTCTGACAATTCTGACATAATAAAAATTAAAATCGATAGATTGTAAAGCCAAATAAATTAATGTTTTGGGAGTATATACATTTGGATGTCATAGCCCCTATTGTAATACATGAAAGTCTCCATTGTTACACCCAAAACCTATCTTTAATTTTGAATTTACAAAATACAAAACATCTGAAACAAATCGTTTACTAATTCAGTTTGCTGAAATTAGACCTATGACATCTGAATACTCTGCAATTCAAAAGCAACGGCAGAATTCTTCTAAAAGTTATTAAATATTTTTATATGACGGAAATTGTATGTGGTCGTATCATGCTACGGGTTTATTATCGTCGGTCAACAGTAGACAAACTGGTTTCCGTTCGACAACCATAGTTATTGTTGATCGATTTTTGTGAATTACAATTCTGTCTTAACGAAAATGCAAAATGGTACTAGTATATGAAAAAGGGATTTTATTTACTATTAGGAAAAAGTAAACGAAAACATCTAAATGTTTTCTGGATAAATACCCAATGCATAAATAGTGTGTTGGTACAATAATTTGTATCAAGTCGAGTCTGAGTCAGTATTACTCCGAGTCTCGCCAGTGACGAGTACTGATGCGGTTATCTAACGCAACTTTCGATACCTCATACAAAGTCATGTACTAGCGCACTATGTATATAATAAATTTATCTAAAGCAAATCTTAAACAAATAACAATTAAGGCTTAGGGTTACGGTGCTTAACGGCACTTTCAACAATATTTCTGTTAAATGTATATCATGACGGTCAGTTTTAATGGTGGAAGAAACAGAAGAAAACCACCGACCTGCCGCAAGTCACTGACAAACTTTATCACATAATGTTGTATCTAATGCACAATGCACCTCGCCTGAGCGGGATTCGAATTCACAACGTTAGTGGTGACAGGCATTGATTGCATATGTAGTTATAAATCAAACTACCACACGTTCACGACCACTATGGCCCGGGTTGAATCAAAATTAACAAAGGATGTGTTGCGATAAGGCCGTTTTACGGCCCAACGTGGAATTAAATAAAATATACCCAAATATTAAGGCATACACCTCTACTTCATTATAATGTATTAAAAAGTTCAAACTACGCATGCGCAGGCCTTGTGGCCTTGTTTCATTTTGCTTGTGTGTACAATACTGTTTACAATGGGTGCAGCAATACAATGTTTTGGCAATCTGCCAAACAATATAGAAATGTTGTTATACTGTTACATATCGATAATAGGGTGAATATTATATATACAATATTGATTAGCGCGATAATTTGGACAACTAGAAGCCGATATCGCTATCATCTGAATTCCAATCAACATCACATGCATTCAGAAAGTGTCGTGAATGATCCGTGGGTAATGATATTGTGTCTGCAACGTGGCGTTGGTGCCCAAGATATCAAAGAACTGCAGCTACATGAGCACAGCAACCAATGGTTCTGGCACCGACTTTACATTAACAATACCAGCCTGTAATGGATGGCTGTACGCAAAATGTAAAAATGTTTAGAAATGTCAATACATGGAAAAATAAAATAAAAAATATGGGACAGTATTAAAAAAAATAAGGTAGAATTTTATATTGCACTAGATATATTTTAAAAAATTGGGATAAACAAACAATATATATATATATATATATACCGATGACGTCACGATTTGTGTCGTAACGTTGAATACTGCATGCTTTCATGTTGTTGCTATTCTCGGGGAATATTAGGTTGTTGTATATGTTGCAATATATAGAAAACAGTGGAGTTGAAGAAAAAAACATTACATCTGCTACAAGGGTAATTCATCACTTTTTCCGCCATTTTGGGACATTTCCAAGAGTATATATATAGAATCTTACACCGGCAAAAGTGAAAGACAGTGAAATCTCCGACACCCGAGGGTAAGCTTTCAATCGTTCGCTGACGAGGCTCGCCGAGTCAGCGAACGATTGAAATCTTACACGAGGGTGTCAGAGATTTCCCTGTCTTGCACTTTTTGCCGGTATTTGATTTTATTTCTCACTTTTATCAGCTGTTACCTAATTGTTTTGTTTACATTCCAGATCGAGCGTTTTCCCGCAAATTTTGTTTTCATTGCTGAAATAAATATTGAATTTATTCATATGCATCCGTGTCTTGGCAGTATTTTAAATGTATTTCATAATAAAATACAATGTATTTAATAAATATATGATAAATGTAGCTCAACACTACACCTGTGGCTGTGAAAAAATATTTGAATTTGGTCGAAGGGAGGTAACGTTAGTTACTAACAAGGGAGAGCACTCTATTATTTACTCAAAGTAAACAAACATTGACTTGAAAGTCATACACCGTGAAACATGAAAGGTGCAGAATAGTATACACACATTAATTTAAAAATACCTATGTAATAGAATCGTGGTTAAATGAAAGTAATTCAAATCTTGATTGAAATTGCTGAAGCGAAGTAAAGATTTTACCGGGAAAAGTCGCGTGTGAGCTGTCTTGTACCGGGGGGTACAAGACAAGGAAATCTCACACACATCTCAAAAGTGAGAAAACTCTGTGTATAGCCATTATAAGTTTATCACAAGAGTAAGGTGGTGCAGTCATAATTTTATTCCGTAAAGTATGTACATACATACATAAGCATGCACAATGTACAGATTCTATGTTAAAGCAATTACGCATTTTACCCACAAAATATACCATTTTTTTCTAATTTTCAATATGCCTTGTACGTGGAACCATATAGATTTTTTGCATGAATACTACCTATGATATAATTGATTTATGATATAATTATTAAGCGTGTTCCGAATGCAAGGCATAGTGAAAATTCAGTCAGAACAATGCCTTTGCTGGATATTTTCCCATA
Organism: Gigantidas platifrons; assembly: GCA_002080005.1. Taxonomy (NCBI): domain Eukaryota; kingdom Metazoa; phylum Mollusca; class Bivalvia; order Mytilida; family Modiolidae; genus Gigantidas; species Gigantidas platifrons. The sequence continues at coordinate 80,563 of MJUT01032293.1, forward strand.
GGCGCAATGCTAATCACATAGAGTAGGGGGGTCAAAAACCAAGTTTTTTCTCAATCACAAGCCAGAGTACCAAATTATTATTATATATTCTGAAGACTAAAATGAATATGATTTAGAAATATAATGATGCCGCACAGTTTACTGGAGAAAAAAATTCTGTCTCCTTTTGGGCAAACTTAGCATCTTATCGCAACCCATTAAAACTTGCGTTTTTTCTCATTTTTGAATATGCCTTGCACGCGTAACCAGATAGCTATTATGCATGTACCCTTCTCATTAAGTACATGTCGTATTGTATTAATGTCAAGCTGGTTCCGCGTGCAAGGCATAGTAAAAAATTAAGCTAAAAGGGGTCAGTTGATTACATTTTACCATAGGCCTAATGGTAATGCTTACCACTAGTGGTGTAAAAAGTCAACATATTTCTGCGTAGTACATCAATATTATTTAAACACTTTTCGTGTTTCAAAAACTTATAACATCAGCCTTTCGAAAAAGAGTAATAAAGATATAATTTTACACCCTCTCCTTGGGCCGATTTATGACCTTATCGCAACCCATCCTTTGTACAATACTTTGAGAGAGACTACATGTTGTACATGACGTCATGTCATTTGTTCACAAATGACACGTTGCATACAGTTCAATCCGTGTCAGTGTCAATATATAATCATCAGACAACGCTTCTCTTAGAGAAATGTGGACCGTCCAGTTGCCGGAAATATTGAAAACATGCCCTTTGAAATGATAATTTAACCATCAACATTAAATAGTCGCTTTGTTTACGTTGCCTACATTGATGCGTTTTCCCCCGCATTCCAATGTTCAGATGTGCTGAGATAGTAGTCCGGCACATTGATATGATACAATATCTTGCATCAGACACGCTATTGCCTTTAATTTCAAAGGAAAACGTACATAATGTTAGATAAAGTAACCTATTTTATACGTTGAACTCTAATAGGCATGTATCCAACAATATCGTGTTTGTATGTACATCATATTACTACGAATGCATAATCAAGGAATTAGGCATAAATAACAACACCTCTAGTAATACCACTTACAAACCACTTCGTTCGACAAAGATGAACTCCTAGCTAACCACAGATCCTTCATGACCTCTTTAAACATCCCCTCTGGTAAAGAGTCTGATGATTTACCCTATTTGTATTGGATACCTAAACTCCATAAGACACCATGCAAAGAAAGGTACATAGCGGGATCATCAACTTGTTCGACGAAAGAATTGTCTATTCACCTGACAAAGATTTTGTCTGAAGTAAAAGAGGGACAACAGAAATATTGTGAAACTGTTTACTCGCGTAGTGGCATAAATCACATGTGGATTTTGAAAAACTCTAAAGATATTTTGGATAACCTTAAATCAAGATCTTTCTCTCATGTATCCTCCATCAAAACGTTTGATTTTTCAACTCTATATACCACCCTATCGCATGACAAATTAAAAACCTGCTTAAAAGAAACAATCCACAACGCTTTCAGTCATAGAAACTATGGCTCAACATGTGTTGTGTTAGGCTACAATTCCACATATTTTTCAAACAAAATTCAAAAAGATAAAACATGTTACTCCGAGAAACAAGTGATCAGTATGCTGGAGTTCCTCATCATAACATATTTGCTTCCTTTGAAGGGACACTGTTTCAGCAGGTCGTCGGCATACCAATGGGTGCGAATTGTGCCCTTCTTCTAGCCGATTTATTTTTATACTCGTATGAGTCGGAGTTTCTTCAAAAGCTTGCAAAAGATAAGAAGATTCATGAAGCTAGAGCCTTTACTTTCACATGCATGTATATTGGTGACGTTTTATCTACCAATAATTCTAGATTTGCAGAATTTTTTCCATTGATATATCCTCCAGATTTGGAAATTAAGGAGACCACAGATACAGCTTCGTCCGCATCATTTTTGAACTTATACCTCGAATTTGACGACAGTGGTCAACTCAGTACTAAAATTTATGATTAATGGGACGACTTAAATTTTAAAATCATAAATTTTCCAAATATGTGCAGCAATATACCAGCTTCTCCTGCATATGGTGCTTACATTTCGAAATTGATTCGTTATACTAGGGCCAGTAGCAATTATTCTGATTTCCTGAAACGTCATCTTTATCTGAGAAACAGGCTACTGGACCAGGGCTATAAAAAGATTCGCCTTATTCGATCTCTTAAAAAGTTTATATTCCGATACCAAGATCTTGTCGAAATATATTGTTTCTGCAGACACGATTATGAACGATGGATTTTTATATAGTGAAAATGTATAAAGTTAAGGAAATCAACAAAAATGTCCAAAAAATGTTTTGTCAATGCGTGACGTAAGCGTATTTTTGACATTTACTTTCGTAGTTAATATTCTTCAGATGACTCGTGGTTGTTGATGGAGATGGTTCACGATAGATGTTCCACCCTCCTCACCGAATTTAGTACTGCGCTGACTACTATTTTACCTATTTTGTTCCAGTATTGTTATGAATACTGTTATAGTGACAGCTGGAACCTTTGAACCATAATAAAAATCTGAATCAACTCACCATTTCTTTGGAAATGCTTGTACCAAGTCAGGGTCATTACGGTTTTCACAGTTTTATGGTAGATTTTGTCTGTTTATATACTTGAGTATTAAACTTTCCCTTTGGAAGATTGTTCGGAGTTCGTTAATTTTGTTATTACCCTTAGTTACAACGCTAATTATGATAACACTATATCAGTTTGATGTTTTTAATTTTAATGTAAATTAGTCATGTCTGAAAGCAAAACGATTTGCAATTTTTTTATTTTCTGGATATACATCTTCAAAGATTTTTATTCTGATGAAGAAGAGTTGAAAACCTACAGCATTAGTAAGGTTGGAATATGTTTAAAAAAATGACGTTTGTGAAAAGGCTTCATTATCAACAAGAGAAACATTTGGTCATGCATACCCACGAATTAGCACGCGCACAGTCCAAAGATTTGATGCTTTAAAAACGACATCTCTGAAGAACATTGTTTACAATGCACCACTGGTGTCAAAGAGTACATTGACCGTGGACCTTTTGCATAAATCAATGTTCTGTAATTCGCAGGCAGATGTTAAGACCAAGACATTGAGATGTGCCAAGTAACTTTTTATACTCAAAATGTTTATTTATGTAATTAAAGCATTATAATGGTATGTACCATTGTATCATTCTCATATAAGTCGCAACATCATTTATGAAAGATTCTAAAATACACAGTGGAATAGGAATAGAAATCATGATTCCTGGTGTAAGTTGGATGTTTCAAAAGAACTATGATATAGTGATACGACAACGACGAAATTCTTGAAGGTACAAAGCTGGGTTTGCATGCAGTCACCATCGTCCTTCAAGTCTTAGTATAAATTAAACGTGTCAGGAATAAACTTGGTATTGTAGATTGACATAAGGAGCGTTCTGTTTAGCCGTTTTGTTATCGTGTGTTTGTTGTTCTTTTTTTATGTACACATTAAACACAAGTATAACTTTGTATATCTCCATGACTACCCAGAATGTCCAGGTGTAGGTTTTCGGTTGATGTATTGTGATGTTATTACTACTCTAGTAAAGTTTACCGTAAACAAATAGACAATAGTTCTTTTTAAGTTTTATCCGTTTATATGTGTAGGTTTAATTACTCACCCTGTCATAATAGTAACCCTTCAACATTTCTTCCTCATGTGACAGAGTACAGCCCCAATTATCAACTGTATTCTTGTTTAATATTAAAGGTTGATGACATGTATTTATGTGTCCTGCATGTATCTCCTTTCTTCTGTGTATATGATTTGTTTATGCATTCTACGCAACATTTACTGTGAAAATTGCGAAATTAATTAGGTTGACATTTTTGTGAATTCATGAAAACATCGAGGTTACTAAACGCAGTAGAAGATATATTTGTTTCAGAAGATTTCAACAAAGTATAGATCTATTTTATCATACAGTATTTGTAGAATTACAGCCTCTATTTTAGAGAGGAATTAAAGTATTATATGCTTGAACAATAAGAGAAAATATATTTTATTTGGAAGCAGTTCAACATGTTCAAGTTGCAATGTAGATAAAACTTATATTAAGGTGGTACCCAACACCTGACCCCAAAATTTTTCCGTCGTTTAATTTTTTAGATTTGTGTCTGTGTGAAACATTCTGATATTACCTAAGAAATATTAAAAAGGCAAAAGATTTTAACCAAGGAATTCTACACACTTCCATTATAAACTCCCCTTAAATCGAAGGCATATGCGTACATGACAAGAATGCTAGTTAATGCTTGATTTTCCTTTTTTGGGAGGTAAAAGAAATAATTTACTAAATAGTTAAGCTTATTTTGAAAGTGTGATACCAGTTCCAGCTAATTAACACGAAAATTATGGATATTTTTTTTTAATTAGCAATTTTTTTAGTTGACAATTATAATATTTTAGCAAGAAATGCCGTAAAATACAACAGCAAAACAATTTTTTTTTTTAAGTAGTCATAATTATAGAAAAAAGTGTCGTTTAATTATTTAAAAAAAAAAATTCATACAATATAAAGAACAATTCTAGGTAACACTGTTTAAGCTTCAGAATTTTTTCAACCAGCTGAAAGAGAGAACCGGCGAACTCTTTCACCCCTCCCCCTTTTTACAAAAAAAAACCCCCATTGAGGGCATTTTGCTGAATAACTCTTTATTTATCTCGTTATAACAGGGTGGGAAAACTACGTCATCAACAACGTTTTGTGCACATCGGAAAACAGCAAAACGACGCCGCTTGAAGGTAAGTTTTTTCAATTTTTATCCAGTTTTCTTTGATATCTGTCCAAAATTGTTTGTGCAAACTATTCCGCCATGTCCCAATAGTGTCTGACTGAATTAACCTTTACGTTTAAGGCGCTGGTTTTCTCAAACACTTCGACACAAACGTAATTCGGGTAACGTTTTCGGCCACATGTTTTCTCAACAGACACTTCTTTTAGTATTTAGACACACTTTACTTGTCTTTAGTGAAATAATCTTTGTACTGATATTGCTGTACAGGCGAAATATATCGCAAACAGTAGTTTTCTAACCGATAGAACGTCTTATTCCGACTTGAGCAAACTTTTGTTAAAAATGTTGTTGTTTACACAAGACGTTATAAACGTTGTCGGCCACACTTTTAATCTTGCTATAGTGAATGCTACATGGCTCTTTTACACATGTGCATCCATTGTTTCAAGATCTTTGTATGTTTTACTTACACAGGGGCGGATCCATGATTTCAAGTTAGGGGGCGCACTTAAAATAATGGCGCTGAGCGGAGCGAGGCGTGAATTTTTTTTGGGGGTATTTCGTGTGAAAAATTACGATTTTACGCAAAAAAAAAATCACATTTTTTTCCAATTTTAGGGAGGAGAGGGGGCGCCGGGTGTGCCCCCCTCCCTGGATCCGTCCCTGTTACATATAAACATGGATATTTATATTTATAAATTAACAAGAAAATGGTCATGATTATTATATAATGGATGAATTCCTAAATATTTCTGTTCAGATTTGTATCCCCCCGGTTTATATTTTGAGTCGGATACATTACCTATGTATTTTCACATACCATACGTATGTAAATTTGACAAGGGTGCAAATACTGTATGTAAATTTAACACTGTGTGTAAATAGGGGCAGGTGTAAATGTATATTTACACGTGTGTAAATTTACATGGTATATATTTTGAGCATGTGAATGCAAATAAAAAATACACACCCTGTATTTGCCTATTTCTGCTAATCAAATGCAGAAGAAAGAACTTATGAATTGATCGGAACCGCAAATGTAACGCGTTTACATGGATAACAACCATCCTGCAAAATTTCATTCTTCTCCATGTCCCCGTCTGATTTTGCTGTAATGGCTATTCATGGCAAAATTTGGGCTCTGCTGAAGAAAATATATACAGATACCACGGGCGATCCAGGATTTCAAGTTAGGGGGCGCACTTTAAATAATCGCACCGAGCGGAGCAAAACGGGAACAGTTTTGTGGTATTTCGTGTGGAAAATCACGAATTTACGCAAAAAAATCATTTTTTTTTTATTTTAGGGGGGCGCGCGCCGGGTGCGCCCCACCCCCCTCCCCCTGGATACAATGTCAGAGTGTATTTTTCCATCAGTTCTGAAAATGCCAAGAAATTTGACGAACTTTGCATTTTCATGTATTGTTGGACCCTTTTAAAATTCAAATACACACCCTCGGATTAAAATCATGTAAATTGGGTATCGCCAACAGTAGCGCCACCTGTTCATAAAATAGTATATAATCTCTTGGATTTCGAATCGGCGCTAAATGATGAAACTTCACAGAGAACCATCCAAACATCATTCGCACTAGAAATCGGGGGCCTGTTTAACGACTTATCTTAGACCATAATTAGGACCATCTTAGGACATGTCTGAGACAGCACAATGAAGCTGTCTTAAGACCATCCTAGTAAAGATGGTCTTAACACCATCCTAAGATATATGGAGTGGAGATAATTAGCCCAATAAAGAAAAAGATAATTTTATATTAATAATGAGCTTTCAATAAATTTAAAATCAGAAAGAAATTTAAATTAAAAAGACAATTTGTAGTTAATCACAAGTTTTAGAGTTAAAATGTCTCTTCTGTACTATATGCATATCGAAATTGTCAGTCTATATTGACATTATTAAGCTGTCAAGCGAGTTATTTATAGATGAAAACAGTGAGTAAAGTCGTGCAAATCATGTTCATTTATATGATAGACTTTCACCTTATATAAATAGAGTCGTATTTTGAATGTTACGCATACATCCAAAATGAGCCGAAAACGTAGCCCGAACTTATCGATGGTGTTTTTTATTATGTGAATTAATAATAATTTATTTTACTGTGTATATTTAATTATTATTATATTTTTTATATTCATTGAAATGTAGTTGTTACCTTAAGATGGTCCTAAGTCACCTAATTCATTGTCCTAAAGTTATGATAAAATTTAGGACATATCTTAACTTAAGAGGCGGTCGATAAACAGACTTAAGACAAAGACATGTCCTAAGACCATCATAAGATATGTCTTAGTCCTAAGACATCTTCGTTAAACAGGCCCCAGAGTCATAGACATTATAGTTTATGAGAAGAAGAGATTTGAAAATTGGCCAATAAAAATGCATTTTGAGCCTGGGCGGCCAAGTTGAATTATTGATCGGCACCAAATGAGGTAACTCTCATGTCCGCATGCCATTGAACATTTGTAACAAGTTTGGTTCAATTTGACCTAATGATTTCAGAGAAAAAGATGTCTTACGCCGACGACGACGACACCGACGGACGCATTTAGTGATGAATAAATATTCTAGACCCTGGGCCCATGTGAGATAATGATGTTTTTCCTCTAGATTCTTTATTTTAGGGTATAATGTACTTGATGACCAGTGTCATCGATATGACGTAAGACAAGAAAAAATGCAAGAATAATATGTTTATATCTATTATCAATATTTCACATCAAAATTTAATGAGAATGCAGCCATTTGACATAATGAAATACAGTCTTCTCGTCCATTGAATTCTGGTTCTAATAATAAGATAGTCATTCTGGTAAACCCATTTTTCGTGACGGTAGCATCTTGGACTCGTTTGATTTCTCCCACCGAATACCCAAAGTTCCTTTCTGTATAGAATTTCTGTCTGTCGATATATAATATTCCTGTGTTCTTCCTCTTACTCTCCTTCTTTCTTCTGAATCGAAACTGTGATCTCTAAAATACAATAATATTTATAAGAGTTTTGTGGCAGTTTAATGCTATTAGATTAAAATGAATAATCTAATAACTTATATGATTTTATAAGGGCAAAAACCCTATGCAAACAGAAATTGTAATACAAATTTTACTTCTACAAATGAATAAAAAAAAAAAACATGCGTCGATCAATTATACTGAATGCCAATGAAAATGCAACTCTTTTATTTCACCGCTGCTCATCTTAATTCACGCAGAGTAAGCCACTAGCAGTCGGTGAACAGAAACAACCAAAACGATTATCGAGAGGAAAACCAGCTATGTACTGAGTAAAGAACGAGGTAGATACTCATTAGATCATGCTTAACATTCCGGGGCACCTGATGCAAAACAATAGCATGATTAAAAGTGTGCCGACAACGCTTATAACGTCTTGTGTGCACAACAACATTCTTAACAAAAGTTTGCTCAAGTCGGAATAAGACGTCCTATCGGTTAGAAAACTATACTGTTTGCGATATATTTCGCCTCTGCAGCAATATCAGTACAAAGATTCTTTCATTAAAGACAAGTAAAGTGTGTCTAAATACTAAAAGAAGTGTCTGTTGAGAAAACATGTGGCCGAAAACGTTACATGAATTACGTTTGTGTCGAAGTGTTTGAGAAAACGAGCGCCTTAAACGTAAAGGTTAATTCAGTCAGACACTATTGGGACATGGCGGAATAGTTTGCACAAACAATTTTGGACAGATATCAAAGAAAACTGGATAAAAAATGAAAAAACTTACCTTCAAGCGGCGTCGTTTTGCTGTTTTCCGATGTGCACAAAACGTTGTTGATGACGTAGGTTTCCCACCCTGTATAATGTGACTATCTTATATGAACATTAACTGATTCCATTATATTACATTTAATTTGATAATTTCCATACTCACATGTTTCATACTGTCCAATTTAGGAAAAGCAGGGCAGTCATTTAGGTCAAAATATGCCCCACCCCCCGAAAAAAAAATCCTTAAAACCTTTTTTTTTTAAGAAAACAATGATATCTAAAAATTGTGTCGTTCATTTCCTTCTATAATCCTTATGTAATTTGAAGACCAATACTAGGTAACACTGTCTAAGTTTCAGAATTTTTCAACGGACCAAAAGGACAACCGACATACTTTGTCATCCCCCTATTTTCCTAAAAAAAAAAACACAATTTTAAGTCCATATGAGTGCATTCTAGCTGAATAACTCTTATATTTTATCTCCTAACCATGTGACCATCTTATATGAATAGTAACTCATTCCATTATATTACATTTAATGAGTGAAGTTGAAAGTAATTAATAGAATGTACTGGAATAACAAGTGACTACCACGGTACCAAAGTAATCTCCCTTTGATTCTTAAAATTACGTTGAACAGATTTTCATTGTATTTTGAGGGGAGCTCATCTGATATTTTTTTTCCCCTTTCTTCCTACATACAAGTTTGTTTGTTACACCGGCCGCAGTACATTTCCCTTGTCATTACATCTAATGTCCACAACGGGTCTACCCTCGTTCCATCCATTGCTGACATGCAAAAGCTATAACTACCACAGTACCATATAAATCTGGGCTAAGCTACATGTTAGTGTAAAATGCCCCTCCCTTTTTGGAACCTTAGTTGACAGAGTATTTGGGGTAAAATGTAGACACTGAGATTATTATATTTTTGTATAAAAAAATGTGTGAAATCAAATCTCAATTGTATTGTAGTTGATGACGTTTTTATTAACCTCTCACCAACTGTATTGGAAAAATGTAATGACAAGTTACACCGGCAGCAGTACATCTCCCTTGTCATTACATCTAATGTCCACAACGGGTCAACCCTCGTTCCATCCATTGCTAACATGCATATCATTTTCGTCTATTGTTATTTCTGAATCAATATCAAGCAGATTATGTGTACATGGTTCTGTGTAGAGGTTGCGGTCATGGAATTTTTGTGTCACTATTTAATTTTTTGAAAAATGAAGATCGTTGGTTTTTTGTCTTGTTTGCCATCGTTATTATTTTCTCATACCAAATATTATCAGTAAATGTTGATACTATTTATTAGAGACACTAACAAATGAAAAACAATCATTAGGTCCTATCAGCAGAGCGTCCGTTTTGTAAACATTGTACATCTGTGTCAGCTAAACACTTGAAATTGAAGCGAACTTTTAAAACACTTCACTGATCCCGGTAATGTTGTCCGTTAGAATAGAGTTACCAGGGGCGGATCCTGGATGTCAAGTTAGGGGGAGAGGGCGCACTTAAAACAATCGCGCAAAGCGGAGGGA
>MJUT01032293.1:124263-135197 GCA_002080005.1 Gigantidas platifrons
CGATGATTAGTCATACAAAACCATTTTCTCATTGCAGACTTCAATATGGTTTCAACTGTTATCCTAATTCTGACGTTTGTTATTGCTGTTTACGGCCATGAATGTAAAGACTTCAAGTTGTCGGCTTCAGATCAATCTGTTGTTGATATGATGAAACACTATCTTCATACATCAAGGAAGACAGAGTGTTCTGATAATAAACTGAGTAATACTTTTTAGTATATTAACGCTTAATGCACTGAAATAATTCTTAAAAGTTTTCAATTTCCAGAAGTTTGAAAACAACTACATTATTATGCAAATAATATGTTGCTTCAGAGAATGATATATCAAAAACACCCATGTACCTTTACGTTACCAAAGGTTATAATATTATACATTTTAACGTGTTGAAGGGTCTAGTTAAGGTCAGTATGCCTCAACAATGTTTAGTCTTGTAGACACCATAAGAATACATTGTTCCAGTATTAAGTATGTATGCCTGATTTAATGTTAACGTATACAGTAAAAGTATGATGTACACGCATGTATGTAGAAGAAGAGTTTGAAGATATCAAAGCAATCAGAAACCGTATATCGAAGAAGAACAGACAATACAATGTAGAAATGGTAGTCTGTTTGTATGATTATGAGTTATGACTTTCCCTTTGGAAGATTGTTCGGAGTTCGGTAATTTTGTTATTACCCTTATTGACACAATGACAAAAGTGCCAGTGTTTTTCAATTCGGTAATAATGTGTACACAAATATTATCCGAAATTGGAGCATATTAAATTCAGTTTAAAAAGTTAATTCACTAATCTTATACCTCGATATACCTTTTACGTTTTCTATTTTCTCTCAAGCAGATGGTGGAACGGTCTACATCAGATGGGGAAAGAAAGACTGTCCAGAGGGAGAACATCTTGTTTATCCAGGTATTAGATAAACGATAGGAAAGGATATATTATCATTACAGTTAAACACACGCACGCACAAACGCACACACGTATTCGGCACCAGTTACATGGCACGATTCTGTTTGGTCAGGTGGTCTTTCAGTGTATTCTACACTACCTGTCACCATAATTCTACATTAATTTAAATTATTTTGTAAAACTCTATTTACCACGATTTATATTATCTTTCTTAATGTAACTGAATTTGTACTATGTGTTTTTGGTGCTTTTAATATACTAAGTAAATATATGATGCATTGACTACATATATCATGTTGAAAATTATACTGCTCTGACAATTTAACAATATACAAATATGCAAACGTTTTTACTAAGACAAATAATTAAAATGAAAATAATAGAAAATGAAGCAAATTTAGTTATGACATGTGATACTATATGAAGATAATTCGTGATAGTGTTAAATATTATATATGTAATTGTTTGATGATAATAATGTTAATTATTGTAGGTCAAGCGGGAGGTAACCATTACAGTAACAAAGGGGCTTGTAGTAACAACCTCTGTTTACAAAATGATCCTGACAATGGGGAACTATATTCATACGCTAACGACGTGTTATATGGAGTAGAGTATGATGCAATTGTTTATCCAACTGGATTTCCCAATAAGCCTCTTGTGCTGTATGTAGACGTAAAGGAAAGTCTTCTGTTCTCATGATACCAGGTATACGTTTTTCAACTCGGACAATAATCTTTCTTTCCGCGAACAATACGAAACTGGGACAGTGTGAAGAGTGACTCTGTTGAGTCATTCAACTCATCTTTCTCACTCATTAACAACTAGCTCATCAAAAACTCTTGTATATAGTTTTATCTTAAAATCAAAAGTAACAAAAAAGCTTATTAAATTTCCTTTTCTAAAGTCCAATTGTTAATTTTAGAGCGTGTACCGCAATACCTGACGTAATTGACGAAATATTTAGTTGAAGGCGGCCTCTTATATTGTAGAAGTAGAAGACCATTTAAATAGATTTTGTATAACAAAATAACACATCCGTCATGTTTCAATGTATTAAAGATTTATCGGATATTCTGAGCAAGACAACAAGATATAATTTGATCCTGCACTGTTTCTATTTGAGCAGTCAAACTGGATTGACTTGATATTGTTTTTGCTACATACGGTCACTGATTTTTTCGTACCTGGTTCATGTTTAGGACGGTACGAAACGGTAACAGCATAAGCACGGACATCACGGAGGACATCATCGTAACGATTAGAACGATTGTTTCTGCTCTTGTCAAACAATTTGGCAGTTGTTTGGAGCTTTTGCCATTACAGGGTAGAAAAATGCTGTGCGGGAAATATTAAATTATTTGCACTTGCTGTGAAACAGTACAGAAAAGCTCGCCAAATACTCATTGTTTTATCTGTCTCTAAAGCTTGTACAAATGAATTCTAAATTTTCCGACAATGTACGTATGACTATATATTATTAGCATGATACTGACAGTATGTTTGATATTATATAAGAATTAACTCATGCTACTTCGTTTTCAATTTGAATGGTGCACATCGATGCCGACTATTACTCTCGATCGTAACTGTAATGATGGTATAATATGAATGATTAAGAATTTTCAGAAAAAGAAAAGGACTTATATGTATTATTTGTTTATTATCATCTTTTATTTTAGGTAAGCAGACATTTTATAGCGGTTCGAAAGCAGAATATTCCGGGTTTTTGATGACTTCACTCAAAGGACATAACAACAACGAAGATTATGTTTGCATGAACAAAGATTATGAACCAATAGACAATGATACAAAAAACAACAATGAAGCAATGGTTTATCCAGTGAGGACCACGTGTGGCAGTCTAAGATGTCCCCCATACAAGAATCACACGGAAATGCTTTGTGTTGTATGTACAATAAAAATGAAATATTTAAATAAAAAAGCGAATCTATTAAAAAGTGTTATTGACTTAACAGTGAACGTAGATAACTCAAGTTTGACTAGATACGTTGGAAATATATTAAGTTGTCCATAATGAATACGTTTCTCTGATGTCATTTTGGGTAAAGTAGTTACTAGCATCTTCTCTAATTATGAAGCGTTCATGTACTCGATGCAACAATATGCGATAAAGTAAGTCAGTGCCGTGCGACAGGTAGATGCTTTTCACCTGATACCCCGGTTTCCTCCACCAATAAAACTGAAATATTGTTGAAAATGGCGTTAAACACCATAAACCAAACCATCTAGTTATCACGCTATGCTTTAGAAGGGGTTAATTCGCATACCAACAACAACAATACACAAACAAAATAAATAAAGCTGGAATGACACGTAATGTAAATCATGTGGAAGTGAAAACTGTCAGTGTCTCCTTTACCTACCTAATATGGCACTTGACATGTAACGAAACGTGCAGTTGTTGAAAACCACGACACATTTCATAGTAGTTCACTGTAAATGTTGGAAACCGAATCAAAGAAGAATAACACCATAGGTGCCACTGGCTGAGCAGACACTGTGTACCCTTCAGAAAAACAATGAATCCTGTTTTTGATTAAATCCAATTACGTGTCCGTACTCTTCTCTTTTTATTTCACATATTCCGTGTTGTGATGACGGCTACCATTTCTGAGTAAAACCTATATTCAGTTCGTCTTAATTCACTCTCATTTGTTTCCTTTTGAATTTATTTACGTACACTTGAGTCCAACAGGATCTGTATATGAGATGATGTTAGTGTAGCTTAAACGTAAAACGACGGATGCTACTGGTAGAGCAGGAACTGAATACCCTTCAGGGACACCTGAATGTATCAATGTTTGTGTGGGTTTCATGTTACTGAATCCTTAGTTTTTTGTGTAGTGTTTTCTAGGTCACTGCTTGCCCTTTTGTCCTTTTGGCTTTGGCTGTTGCATTGTTCGTCCTTTGGCATCGTCCATTTTTTCAATATTTAGTATTTTTGTATGTTCAAGTCATCTTTGCAGGTTTTCGTAACGTCTGTTTGATGTTGATTCTAATTCTTCCCATTTTATGGTTGTCAATGTACCGTTTGAGTTCTTGATTGATTTTGTTTAACGCCACTTTCAGCTATATTTCAGCTATAAGTTTGAAGATACCAAAAGTGTATTCAGAATTCGTAATTGGAAGAAGAACAGACAACACAATGGCCCAAAAAAAAGTACAAAACATACACGTAAAGCTAAAGATCAAGTAACACGGACTCCACTAAAACCCGATGGTGAGCTCAGGTGTCACGGAATGGTATGCAGTTCCATCCAGAAGGTGAAAAACATTTAAAGCAAAAAGAACAAACTAAGTTGAATTTTAAATCAAAGACATTAGAGTAATACAATCGTCCGTTTTCGTTAGATGACATGAGAAAATCGTTGGATAAGGCATATGCTACTGCATGTGGGCCCGACGACATCCACAACCAACATCCCAAACATATTCCGGAATCGGCACTCCAAATTCTTTTACAATTAATAAATGACATTTCGGAAACAGGCGACTTGCCATCAATTTGGAAATTAGTTAATGTCATAACTATTCCAAAACCTGGTAAAGACCATTTCAAACCGCCAAATTAGCGGCCTATAGCACTAACTACTTGCGTATGTAAAACAATGGAAAGGATGATTAATGCTCGCCTTTTATGGTTTCTTGAGTCCACTGGACTCTTGTCAAATATGCAGTGTGGATTCCGTTAAGGTAAAAAAGAACTTTTATTCGTAACATTTGCCAAAAAAGAACATGATGTGTCTATCTTTGTCGACCTCGAAAAAGCATATGACACAACATGGAAATATAGCATTTAAAAGACCTCTTTGATATGGGGTTGCAAGAGAATGTACCTACTTTTATTTCGAATTTTCAATCCGAAAGAGAATTTAAGGTCGGAGTTAATTTATTTTATTCTGAGATTCATGAACAAGAGATGGGAGTTCCTCAGGGAAGCATATTATCTGTTACTTTGCTTAGTATTAGATAAACAACCTTGCTAAGTGATAGCATTGGGATTGTCTTTATGTTGATGACTTCCTGATATGTTATCGGGGCAAGAATATTAATATTATTGAAAGACCATGACAACTACGTATAAATAAGGCAGAAAATGGATAATGGAGTTAAACGTTTTAGCTAAAAAAGATGTTGGTATTCCCTTTTGTAATAACAGAGCTAACATTACATTATTTCCCTAGAAAAATAGTTGCAAAAATTAAATGTTTACTTCTCCTTGTTGATAGTAGATTTACATTTTTATCTCAAATTAAAATGCTTAAAAATAAGTGTCATAAAGCACTGAATATCTTATTATTTTTGTCTAGTACCGACTGTGGTGCGGATAGCACGGTTTTATTAAATTAATATAGATCAAAATTGGAACATGGATGTATCGTGTACGGTTCACTCCATCCATCTTATATCAAGTTGTTTTATACAGTTCATCATCAAGGATTATACATCTCACCTGGAGCGTTCAGAATGTCTCGTTGAAAGTGTGTATGCTTAAGAAACCGGGTCTTCACTTGAAAACAGACGTATGCATTTCGGTGTGCAGTATGCAACTAAGTTTAAGTCTTATCCCTCAAATCCTGTATCCGACTGTGTTTATAATTCTTTATATGAACATGCTTGCGATAAACAACCCAATACATTTCAACCTTATGGACTTCTAGTTAAATCACACTTTGACAACTCTGACATAATAAAAACGCAGATATCAAATTTAGTGCGCCCGACGCGTTTCTGGAATAACCTTCATCGATTACTCTCAAAATCGAAAGATTAGTAAAAGTCAAATAATTTAAAGTTTTAAGATCATATAAATTTGGATGACATAGCCCCTATTGTAATACTAGTACCCGAAAACCCTCCATGGTTAAACCCAAAACCTATCTTTAATTTTGAACTTACAAAATACAAAACATCTGAAACAAATCCTTTACTAATTCAGCAATAGTCTGCTGAAATTAGACCCATTACATCTGAATACTCTGCAATGTATACTGACGATTGTAAGGATGGGGATAGGGTAGCATCGGCAGCTGTTTTCTGACAGGTATACTCTCTTCGATCACCATCTAACAATTCGATCTTCAGTGCAGAAGTTAATGTATTGTTTCTTTCTTTGAAGTTCGTTATTTCTACTGATAAGAGTAAATTCATGATCTGTTCAGATTATCTTTCTTAAAATTCAAAACCCTTTCATATAAAAAAAAATAGTTGAAATTGATAAAAGCCTTGTTGCTATTGATAAGCATGTCATTTTCACATGGATCCATAGTCATATAGGTGTTTAAGAGAACACAACCGTTGATGAGGAAGCCAAGGACGCATTGGGTAACCTAATATCCAATTGTTCTATTCCATATACAGATTTTAAGCCTTTTATAGTGACAATATATTTTAAAACGCTGGAAAGACAGATAGGACCAGCAAATTCATAACACATTACAAGAAATACATGCCCTAGTTGACAAGACTCATTGTTCTTACGGTCAAAATCGAAAAGAACAAGTAGTCTTGACCAGATGTTTTATCGGAAATAGTAGAATAACATATTTATCATTTAATAAGGGGAAAAGACCGGAATGTATTCCATATAATTCCATATATTCACCTACACATGTTTTAACTGACTGCGTAGATGTTGCTGACGTTCGTCAGACATTCTACAATGTCAACAATTTATATGATGTATTTACAAATGCCGCAGGCGACTCAATTCAAAAATGTTTGAAAGAAATTAATTTATATACACAAAAATAGTTACTGTAAATTCAAAAAATATTGCGATGTTTTTATTATTGCGAAAAATGCGACTGAAGTGAAATCGCAATAATTAAACCTCGTATTTCAGAATCATATGTATCCATTTGTACTAGAGGACTTCATGCTTCGCAATAATAAAAATTGCAATCTGTGAAAATTTTCGAAGATCGCAATAATTTCCGAATTTACAGTATATAACATACGTTCTAAATACATTTTTCCATTATTTGTTCATATCATCCGATTGTTTTATAGAAAAGTATGTTTTATTTCTAATGGTTTTGTAGGTGTCTAAGTTATTATAAAATTTGTTCACGATATAGCTGAAATATTGGTAAGGTTGGCGTTAAGCATCAATCAATCAATCAATCATATTTTACAATAAAATTTGAAACCAAAAAAACATGAAATTGTAACAATTCCAAAATCAAATATCAAAATAGAACAACAGTCTGTTCATACGTCTTTACATAGCTCACTTAAACTATTATATATGACGTATATACAGATATATCCTCAAATGATAAAAATATCCGGTGATCAAGTCTCCGATGAAGAATTGAATGGACATATCATGGATGTCTTACAGATTTATGAAAACCATAAAACATATGACATTGCTAGGTCATGATGCCATTACAACATAGTTCATAAAATGACAAATAAAATAAAACCAGTGTTACTAGTTTTGATTAGCAAAGGTTTTCTTGAAGACATGTGATATAGGAGATATTACCCACTTTTATACTTGACCTGATAAAACAGAAGTATACAACATTTTTAATCTGTTAGTTCTTGGTTTTTAGGGGTTTTTGATACAGTTGAAAATCCTTGTTTATAAGAAGAGTTTGAAAATACCAAAGGGGTAATCAGAATCCGTAAATCGAAGAAGGACAGACAACACAATAGCCAAAAGAAGTAGGACAAAAGGACAAAAAACAATCTACGAAACATTTCAAATACAATTAAAGATCGAGTAATACGAACCCCACTACAATCCGAGGGTGAACTCAGGGGCTCAGGAAGGGTTAGCAGTTCCTGCTTTATTAGTTGCACCCGTCGTGTTAATCTAGTTACAAACCCGATGATCAGTCATGAATGAGGAAAGGACCGGGAAGTGTTTACGACACGTGGAACATATATGTGGTCATATATGACACATATATCCCATAGCGTCAACCAAGTCATAGTGGCGACCGTACAACTTTCGAAGTGATGTCTTCATCTTAACCAAACGGAACCCTTGGTGCAGTAGCTTTCTTGTTAGCAGCAACCCTTTATCAAGGAAATCCTTATAGAATATACCCAATTTATAATTGACTAGGTAGATAAAACAGATAAATACAACATTCTGGGCTTTTGATACAGTTGAAACAATTGCTTAGGTTTTGGGGAGCATTGTTTTTGTTCATGAATTGAAAGAGAGTTCGAAGATACCAAACAATACAATGTCCAAATGAAAAAGGCAAAAGGACAGTTAACAACGATCTACAAAACACTAAACAGAAAACTAAAGATCGATCGAACAACACGAATTCAACTAAAAACCGGGAGTGTTCTAGAGTGCATCGGAAGGGGAAACAATTCCTGTTTTACGTGTGGCACTAGTCGTGTTACAAATCCAATAATAAAACGTGAGAGCGGAAAGGACCAGATTGTGACGACAAACGGAGCATATTTGTGGTCATTTGTGACACAGATACTTCATAACGGTCAACCAAGTCATAGTGGTGACCGTAACTTTCGGGGTGACGACTTCAACTTAACCACTAGGAATACTTGGTTTAGTAGCTTTCTTGTGAAACATTTTATTGTGATTTAAGTGGTTGTATCATAACTAATGGACATTTATTTGATAACTTAAAACTGGAAAGAGGTGTGTGTCAAATACATCCTTTATAGCCTAGTCTGTTTAATGTTTATTTGAAATTATGGAACACATATACAAATAGGTAATTATTTTTTTTTTCTATGCTAATATGCTGATGATTCACCGTTGACAATAGATAATAAATTTACATCATTATAAAAACATTTTGTTCTTATCTAATGAAAATTATAACAGTGAGTTTTTATAAAGATAGAGGCAATATGAATTGGCAGAGTATGCTTTCGAAAATTCATGAAATCACACCGGTAGATATAAACATTCTGGCATGGAGTATTAATAACATACATCAAGCAAAACCCAGATAGCAAATAAAGTAACTAGCATGTGGCTGTGAATGATTAAATAAATATTGGGAAACACATTTTGATGGTGGGCGATTTGTGTATTTGGTTCGTCCAGTGCATCCAGCGGACACCCTTCAATAAGATGTTATCCTGCAATCAGTACATTTGCTGTACAAATATGCTATACGAATAAATGTTTGCTTTATTGTACTATACGAATAAACTTTCATACTAGACGAATAAACTTTTCAGCCTACGAATAAACTTTCCTGGTACCCTGTAGCAATGAATAGAGCGAAGGGCGCAGACAATTAAGAAACCAGTACTAATGTAACCCGGACTACGAGGATGACACCCTTGACAACATTTATGAAAGGCGAGGAATGACGCTTATTTCTGTCGTTTTTGTTTAAATCTGACAAGTTTTCCGACTTTTTGACATTGCAGCATAAACACAAAATACGTACATTGTCGTTAAATATAAAATTGATTTCTACTCGCTGCGAAACAGGCATGAAAAGCTCGCCGAAGGCTCGCTATTCACCCTGTTTCTAAAGCTTGTACAAATAAATTTTATATTTACCGACAATGTACGTATATTGTATATATATTTATTCACAAAAAGATAAAACATGTTGCAATTTAGAATTGATAATTTGGCACAAACAATAAATCAATAAAACATATATGGCTTTAAAACCAGTCTTTCGACTCCCTTCATGATACCCGTCATATAATTAAGATGAGGACGACGTTACAATACTACAAATTATTATGTAAAAGAGCAATCTAAATATTATATCAATTAGGAGGGATGACTTGATTTTACTTTCTAGATATCGCTGTACCTTATATAAATCATCTATCGTGTACGAGGGTAACATAAAAGACTCCACAACAACGAACACTAATGTGGGGTCAGGTGATTAAAGTTCATATCCAAGAAAAGTTTGTGTATATTACAGCCATTAATAGAAGTAGGTGCAATACAATGGCCAACAGAAAAAGGACAACAGCACAAAACAAAAACAACACAGAAAACTAAAGATTGAGAAATATTAACACCACAAACAACCGGGGTGAATTAAGCTGCACCGGAATAATATTCAGTTCCTGCTCAACTAGTGGCACCCATCGTGTTACTGTTACATGACACAAACATCGTGTGGCATGCACATCTTGCTGGACACACGTATATATGAAAAAATACAAATTACATCAATAAAATATGAACCCCCTACAAAAACAAAGCACATTTTTCACAATGGTATTACATAACGAGTACCATGTTTATTAATTTATGAGTATTTTGACGTTCCGCGATGAATTACTGATCATAATTTATCATAGCATATAATGATGTCGGTGAAAGTAGCTGGATTTTTTTTTACCAAATGCACTACTTTTTCCTATATCATTCCAAAGTATCCAGGAAAAGTAATGATTTTCTTATACCCAAAACAATTTCATACAGAATCAATATGCCCAACGATTTTAGTGACACTTCTTCGATATACGGATTCTGATTACCCCATTGGTATCTTCTTATGTGAGTTTTTTGTTCCAGTTATACAAGACTACCGAGAGTAAAGCAGTGTTATTTTCACCTGTCCGTCCAATAAATAGTATCCGTGTCGTTATCCGAAATCACTGATAATGCCTCGTTTGACAAGCAAATGTCTCTTCCATTTTCAGGATACTAGGAAGGAATCTTGAGATAGACAATAACATTGATATTGGGATACGTTTTTATTCTAATTATGATCACATTCATTATAACTAATAATCTTAATTATCAATGTTTAGATATTAGATCTTAATGCGAAGCGAATCTAAACTATGCATAAAATCATGAACTCCTAGTTATCGCGTTTGCAAATATCTTCGTTAATGCAATCCAAGTCGATCAAAACCATTGTTTAAAATAGGATTACGGTAATGTGTACCCATTAGGGGACTAATATTGATTGTATTTAATGACTCAGCAATATATGTATTTTCGTTGTCATATTTTTCTTTTTAATGTTCGTCAGATTGTTAACGTAAGGAAAATAGAAGGGG
>MJUT01032293.1:158328-169541 GCA_002080005.1 Gigantidas platifrons
CTCCGCCCCATGCACCCGCACTTTCCATGTTAACATATTTTTAAGTCCTCCTATATATCATCTTGAAGAAAAAACATGCTAACATTGATAATATGGAGACGAACTTGCCGTTTGAGGCTAATATTTACACCCTGTGGCAGCTGTTTGAGGATTTTTTTGATTTTTTTCTATTTTTGTCTTTGCGGACATTAAATGTATACTAAACAGTCTTGAAAGTATATCAATATGGTATCAAATGAAAGCTTATAGTATTATCTTTCAATTGAATGCAAGATATACACTTTGTGGCTATCAAATTTTGTCAGAAGTGAAAAACCTACCACTCCTCCTTCCTGAAATGAAAAAAAAAGACATTTTTTTCCCTTAGAAGTTTAGATAACAAAATATTTCGTACTAAACTGCGATCTTTTTTATACTAAACCAAACAGATATATCACATTTAACAAAGCAAGCACTAGTAATCTTTTATGAAGTGATGTTTGTGGTCAAAATACTTGAAAAATAGGATATTTTCAATTTTGCAGATTTTCACAGGATTCTCCATATATCTTAATTTTACTAATAAAATAAAGGATACCGCAGCATAATGACGTTGATTTTTGTATCTGGGTACTATAAAAATTTAACAAGAGAATAATTATGTTCCTTCTACCTACTGATTAACAAAAAATAGCAAATATTAGCCCTACCCCTATAAAAACACATAAAATTTGATGAAACTCGGTTTATTTCCTTAGAAACATGATCGGGCAGGGTGAAAATTGTATCTGCCCTGTAAGATCTTTCAATTCATTATTTAAGCAAATCATATGGACATAATCTAAGAGGGCTTCAATTCTACTAATGTCAGAAAACATGAAAAATGGGCAATTTCTGATTTTCAGAATTTCTACATAATATTCCTTATTGGCCAGGTTAAACTACATTATGGGAATTTTTGTCCAATCAATATAGTTTTATCTGAATGCTAAATGTATTAGCATTTATTTTTAAAACCATTAATCCTCATATATGCATATTATGATGCCCATTTTAGTCAAATTCTACTCCTTCCTCTACTTGAAAACTAGGACAAATATACATGTACTCAATATTTCCATATTTTAGTTTCATTCTTCAACAAATGACCTGAACAACGAGTATTGCAAACGGCCAAACAGTATTGAAATTCTTCACCATCAATCAACGAGTAGAAAACATCATTGAAATCATCATCACTTCCATCCGCTTTCTGTCAAACCTGCAATATTTCCCTCTACTAAAACGTCGGTGAGTTGTTGTGGAATGAAATTACCAGACACCCATTTTGGCTCAATCATCCCATCAACACACTGCCAACCATTGTCATGAGTAGGCTCCGGATATACTGGTTTTGCAATATGGGCTCTTTTCCAAATTCTTACCTGATAGTTACAACAAACAGCTAAAAGCATCCATCTGCAGAAATAAATCCTCTGAAATTTGCCAGGAATTTCCAATTTGTGCAAGAGCATTCTGGAATTGGGTAGACTTTTGTAATGTCTTAATTGGCTTGACTTTTCCAATCCCCTTAAATGCGCTCGTTGTATCACAGCGTGTGAACGCGTGCAGGTCTAAGAGTGCTGTACGCAGTCAATTCCTGCTGGTACTGCTATGCTAATTTGGTGATATCTATCGATCAACCTTTTCTTGTTTCCAGTTCCAGTATCAAAGAGAATTGTCACTCCTTGTAATTCCAACCCGTAGTGAAGGAGGATAATGAATATATCGGTATCCAGACTACGAATTCTAATATTTATGTATCCTTGTTGTTTTCCATAGAAACAATAAAGAACAACTCATGAATCAGTTTCTTCCTGTATCGATTCAATTGATTTAATTTCTGTGCGACATACGCTGGTACCATCATAACATGTAATATGAAAGGAATGCCCATCAGAAACGGTTATTACGTTCTTTCCCAACAGCTTAGGGGCGAAATTATCCATGCTCCAAACACAACAAAGAAGTTCAATGAGCCGCTTTTCTTTTCGTCATTGACAAGGAAGGTCTTCCAGTCTGGTGGCTTTTTCGTATTTTCACCAGTAACAATCAGTTTTTCACTGCAACCTCTGCGCTTTTGTTCCAACGTTTGATGCCTCAAAAAATATTGATCTAGGTGTATTGCCTCCATGCAGAAACTGTCTGAGAGAACATATGAAAAGAGTTAACTATCAGGTATGAATTTGGAAAAGGACCAAAATGGGTGTCTCGTGATTTCATTCCACAACAATTCGCCGAAGTTTTAGTCGAGGAAAATATTGCAGGTTTGACAGAAAGCGATGAAAGTAATAATGAATTCGACGATGTTTTATACTCCTTGATTGATGGTGAAGAGGAAGACTAGTGAGAAATGTTTCGGCAATTTTCAATACTGTTTGGCCGTTTGCAATACTCATTGTTCATGTCATTTGTTAAAGAATGAAACTGAAATATGGAAATATTGAGTATATCATGTATATTTGTCCTAGTTTTCAAGTAGAGGAAGGGGTAGAATTTGGCTAAAATGAGCATCACAATATGCATATATAAGGGTTAAGGGTTTTTAAAAAAATGCTAATATATTCAGCATTCAGATAAAACTATATTGATTGAACAAAAGTTCCCATAAAGCAGCTTAACCTGGTCAACAAGGAATATTCTGTAGAAATTCTGAAAATCAGAAATTACCCATTTTTCATGTTTTCTGACATTAGTAAAGACAAAAATTGAAACAAAATCAGAAAATCCTCAAAAAGCTGCCACAGGGTGTAAATATTAGCCTCACACGGCAAATTCGTGCCAATATTTTCGATGTTCAAATGTTTGTTCTTCATGAGGATATATAGGAGGACTTAAAAAAATATGTTAACATGGAAGGTGGGGGTACATGGGGTATGCTAGGCTAGCCCACGGACTAATACTGATGAGAAAATTGTATCCGATTTTCGGCATGGTAAGGGGTAATATTTTGCCGCTAGAAGCCCTATACAGGGTGGTACTAGAACAATTTTTATTATAAGATCTCTCCATAACATAACTTCACACGACAGATGTATAATTTGGTTGTCAATTTATACTATGTAAAA
Organism: Gigantidas platifrons; assembly: GCA_002080005.1. Lineage (NCBI taxonomy): Eukaryota > Metazoa > Mollusca > Bivalvia > Mytilida > Modiolidae > Gigantidas > Gigantidas platifrons. Next base: position 161,415 of record MJUT01032293.1, read on the forward strand.
GATGTTATGCGCTTTGGGCTGAATAGCGCTAAAATCGGCAAAAAATCATAATATTCCATTGTTTTGCAATCTACACTACAAAGCATGTTTTTTGATGATGTAATGGATTCAGTTTTCCGTAAATGCAATAGTTTTAATAAATTCAATATAAAAATATCATCAAAGTTGTGTAATATTTTGTCCAAAAGGCGAAAAATCTCTGTTTTTACGCAATTTTATCAGGGGTAGGGATAGATTTCTTGCCTTCTACGATTACTGAACCACATAAAATATTAATAACTTGTGTTCATTTGAACGACAATATAATCAGCTATCCACCAAATCCCAGTTTGTATATTTTAATAGTTGTTCATAAGCTACAAGACCTCAGCAACAGTGAAGAATGACAAAATCTGAAAATACGGCAAAATTATCGAAAGGATGTAAAAAAGGCTCAAAAATGTAAGTTCATCCCAAAATATTCAATGTTAACATGTTGGTTTTTTTTTCAAGAGGATATATAGGAGGACTTATATAAAGATATGTTAACATGGAAGGTGTGGGTACACGGGGGGTTATGTTAGCCCACTGATTATGTAGATAACCTTATGTTAATTACATTTTTTAGAAACTGTGAATTTCAATAATAAATATATAGCTAATAAACCATGTCAGTAACACGGACTACTGAGAGGGTGATACACTCGGGGACCAGCAGAGACATCAACCTAGTGATAGTAATAAAAACGTAGATATCTAATGTCAGTAACACTGACTACTGAGAGGGTGATACACTCGTGGACCAGCAGAGACATCAACCAAGTGATAGTAATAAAAACGTAGATATCTAATGTCAGTAACACTGACTACTGAGAGGGTGATACACTCGGGGACCAGCAGAGACATCAACCTACTAATAGTAATAAAAACGTAGATATCTAATGTCAGTAACACGGACTACTGAGAGGGTGATACACTCGGGAACCTGCAGAGGCATGAACCTAGTGATAGCAATAAAAACGTAGATATCTAATGTCAGTAACACGGACTACTGAGAAGGTGATACACTCGGGGACCTGCAGAGACATCAACCTAGTGATAGTAATAAAAACGTAGATATCTAATGTCAGCAACACTGACTACTGAGAGGGTGATGCACTCGGGAACCAGCAGAGGCATCGACCTAGTGATAGTAATAAAAACGTAGATATATAATGTCAGTAACACGGACTACTGAGAGAGTGATACACTCGGGGACCAGCAGAGGCATCAACCTAGTAATAGTAATAAAAACGTAGATATCTAATGTCAGTAACACGGACTACTGAGAGGGTGATACACTCGGGGACCAGCAGAGGCATCAACCTAGTAATAGTAATAAAAACGTAGATATATAATGTCAGTAACACGGACTACTGAAAGGGTGATACACTCGGGGACCTGCAGAGGCATCGACCTAGTGATGGTAATAAAAACGTAGATATCTAATGTCAGTAACACGGACTACTGAGAGGGTGATACACTCGGGGACCAGCAGAGACATCAACCTAGTGATATATCTAATGTAGTGCGCATGACGCATTTCTGTAATAAACGTCATCAGGTACACTCAAAGTCGAGTGACTGGAATGACAAATAATCTTAAAATCTTTGGGTTTAATTTCAAAATAGCCTAAACAGGAAAACCCAAATGAGGGCAACCTTAGTTTTCATAATACTTACATTATAAAGGAGCTGTAGATTCCAGTAATAGATATATCTAACAATCTGTGTCAGTGACGAAATACTGAAAACCACTATGTTCCCAGCAGACCTCATGTTGTTCTATTATTTGTGTTTAAAGTTAAGTCGAGGTGCTTTTTGTTATTATGATTCGTCCTATGCTATCCCCTTCACTGTTCACCATTACAACATGAATTCACACTTTTGTATTGTTTTGATTTTTTCGTTCTATTTTATACTATTTTTGTATATAAAAACGTAGATAGTGTTACTCTAAAATGTATACTGGAGAAAAACATCATTAAAGAAAGACATAAGTACAAATAACACGATTCTATTCCCACAGAGGAAAAAATATAAAATTCAACGTAATATTGTCTGTAAAATACTAACAAATTGTAATCCCTGTTTTGAACATTTCTTTCCTAGCATTGCATTTTTTAAATATGTTCTGTTTTAAAAACAAAAGTCAGGGTATAGAATAAATAAATAAATAAATAAAAACTTTCAAATATGGATTAAAGGGGGCAAGATTTGTACAGTAACTTAGGGAACATATTTGGTGCTTTTAACAGACGCACATCCCATTATAAAACATTTTGAGATATTATATTTGCTTAAGTACAGAGGTAGTTGGTATCCATGCCAAAGGAATGTAGCTCCTGTTAAGGAAGACATTGTAATTAGGACAGACTCCCCATTTAAGAAATAGTTACTTTATATGTATATTTAAACTGGGATAGTAGCATCCGTTTTTGGTTAATAATAATTTGCTACCTAATTTTTCTGAGAATATTATCAAGGAAGGCTGTTGCTTGTCCTTAGCCTCATACTTACATGTTTTTATTTTAGCAAAATATTTGTCTTATAAGAATAATAATAATACCATAATTTGAATAGCGTCCTATCTAAAAAAAAAAAAAGGAAAAAAATACCCTACGGCGCTTTACATAGATAAAAAAAAGTAACCCCTTTGCATATATATAACAATGATAAAACAAAATAATAATAATCTTGAATGCAGTTGATAGCAGACGGAAGAAGAGGGGATACGAGAGAGGGTCGGGAATAAGAATGTCACATGATTGTGGTAGGTGCAGAAATGATAAAGGGAAATTGAGGCAGAAATGAGTTGGTGTCACTGTTTGTCATCGTTTTTCAAACAAACTTGTTACTGGTAACGTATCTGCAATATCGGCAACATTTGAAGAAAGTTACAACATAATTTCATATACCTAGTTACATACTGCTTACATGACGGAATACTTTTATATATTCAACGCGCAATCTATATTTCTTTGACAAACTGCATTTACGTTTTTTCGATAAGAAGGTGCATTTTTCAGTTTTTATCTGGCTCACATTAAACTCCATACCGCATAAAATATAAAATCGAAATGAATTCTGGCTTGTAACAAACACAACATATTTACGGAATAATACTAGTTAATGGGTATTCAATGAGGATAATGTGAATAATATCAAGTAACAATTAAACATAAAATGTAATTATACATGTACTTGTACATAAGGAGATTGTCGTAATGTGTAAATTTATGCATAAGGAAATCCAGTCATATATATAACCCTGTAATGGTGACTCGTATATATATATATATATATATAATTATCCATGACATGATCGTATTAACTACTGCTATACATGATATGTAATCTTATCAATAAGAGTGAGGCTTAGACATATAAAACTATAACCCCATCCCCCGCCCAACCCTGTACCTAGCGAGGAAATTGAACGATAATATATCTGTGTGTGAGGGATATCGATTTTGCTTCTTTCTACAATTTGTCTATCAGATTTTGGAACTGTTCTGATAATGTAGTATTCTTATTTGGTTTATTTTATTTATTTATCTATTTTAATATAATGTCTTAAATAAGAGACTTACACCGTCTTCTGTCAATTCTGGCTAAACCTGTACACATCTGTCACTAAATCGGCAATGGTGTATATTGATGTACTAAAGAGAACCCGAGTTAAATTATACTAACGAAACTCCAAACATATTGGTAACTGTTTTCCCCGTGCTTAACATAATGCCTCTTACGACGTAGGCATACGTATGAACTTGCACTGTTCACGCACAGTGTTCGTCTTTGTTTCAGTATTCCATTCATTTTATTGCCCTTTTCCAAATTGTTAAAACTGTCAATTATCCTCACACATATCTTGGTGATATTTCTTTAGCCTTTAGTACACCGGGGCCGTCTTGGTCGTATGGTAGTTGGATTTACAGCCACCTGAGCAATCAGTGCTTATCACCACTAACGATGTGAATTCGATGCAACATTATGGTTATATTAAGTTTGTCATTGATTTGCGACAGGTCGGTGGGTTTTTTTTCCAGGGTATTCCAGTTTCCTCCACCAATAAAACTGACCGACACGATATAACTGAATATTGTTGAAAGTGACTGTAAGCACTATAAACCCCAAACCCCACCTTTAGTATGCGACGTAAATCAGTGCCTCAACTGACTTTGGAGAATGCTTCTCGACTCCTTCACGTTAATAACAATTTGCAGTAGCTGTTTGTGAGTAACAAAAGTATGAAAATACCAAAGGGGTAATCAGAAGCCTTAAATCGAAGAAGGACAGACAACACAATGACCAAAAGAAACGGGATAAAAAGACGAATAACGACCTACACAACACTACACAAAAAGAAATATTGATGCGGTCTCTTTTGACTAATAATAGTCTGTTGAAAAGATTACCGTTGGTATTAAATTTGAGGAGAATGTCGATAAATGATACAGGGGAAGCTGATTCTGTTGATTCTGTTATCTTAAGTTTTGTGGAACATATTGATAAAAATAGAACATTTTGAACTATTTATCAACATATAAAATACCTGGATGTGAGATTAAAAGCTTTTTAAAAGTTTAGCATAAACTTCACCTCATAGGTTTGAAAGAAAAGAGAGAGAGAGAGAGAGAGAGAGAGAGAGATTCTTTCTATGGAGTTTCCAACTCGACATATATGCTAGCATTAAGGAACTACAGCAAACCGACTTCTTCTTTTGTGTAGAATATTTTACCTTTTGTGTGGTACTGTACATATTGAATTAATTAATGAGTAATGAGTGATTCAAGGCTAAAACTTCTAATGTCGCTTACCATTTTTATAGTATTTAAAGCATTGTGAATGAACTCTTTTAAACATGTTGTTAGATATGAAATATTAGTGAAAAGGGTAGAAAATTCAAATGATTGGATATATACAGATTACAAACTAATTATTTACATGTATGTTACATTGTTACGAAAACCCAATACTTACTAATAATGACTTGATGCACAATTGCGAGAAAGCTTAAAATTTCAGCGTGCGATATTCCAAGTTCAAAGTACAGCTGGACAAGTCTTTCGTTATTCTTCTTCATAGTAATGAGCAAATTATTTCGTGCTTCTTCTACTTCTGAGCGCATTTAATCGATAAACTGGGGGTTTATGCTAATGATTTGCGTTTATAAGCAAAAGTTACGCGTCTTAGCGCGAAAGCTACGCGTATTAACGCGAAAGTTACGCGTTATAACGCGAGAGTTACGCGTATTAACGCGAAAGTTTCGCGTTATAACGCGAAAGTTACGCATTTATTCGCGAAAGTTTCGCGTTATAATGCGAAAAAAAAATTAGCTACGAAAATGAGCTCATTGGGCTTTCGTATTACGATTAATTGGATATAGCATTATTTTTTTGCAAGTGCATCATTGCCAAATATTTTAACAGAACAAATTATACATAGTGAACGTTAGGTAATTGACCAGTTTTGCAGTTTACAAACTCGCATGTTCTTTCCTCATTCATGATTTATCACTTGGTTTGTGACTAGATTAAGACGACGCGTCCAGCTAGTGGAGCGGAAGCTGCCTACTCTTCCAGGGCACCTGAGTTCAACCCGGTTTCTAGTGAGGTTCGTGGTGCTCGATCTTTAGTTTTATGTGTATGTTTTGTTGATCGTGTTTGTCCTTTTGTCCGTGTTCTTTTTTGCAATGGTGTTGTCTGTCCGTCTTCGATTTACGAATTCGGATTACTCCTTACGTATCTGCAAACTCTTCTCACACCGTCCCGTTTAATGAAATTATACAGATATGTAGTAATCACTGACATAACAAACGGATAATAAACACACAGGAATTAATTTAATGATATTATACAGATAGATGTCAATCCAACTACATACGATCCCGACCCCTCATCATACTCTAATAATCATCAGAAGACCATGTATTTTCAAAAATTTTCTCGGAATAAAGAAGTCTTTGTTTAATCTAAACAAAATTGTGATTTTGTAGGTGTTCTGACCTTTGTGTTTTGTTTTTTATTTTTGTTTGTTTTTTTTGTTTTTTTTTATTGATCGAAGTTTTTTTATTTGACATGCAGGATAGAAGTCATATTCCCCATGACCGTAATACATGATTCTTATTACATTGTCTTAACACAGTAGGATTAATTATGCAAATCCACTACCCCCCTTGTTTAGAGATAAAAATGATTCTAACTTCTCATCTAGTATTGTGTGATTATAATAAAGAGGCAACAGAAGTTTGAAATTGATTTTAAAAACATGAAAATATAGTAATATGATATTATTATTTATGTTTCTACATGTTCAAACGAATATTGATTTCTTGTCATGTATCGGAATGTTTATATATACATATATATTAAGGTTTTGCAAATTATATATGTTTGTTTTATTTTAACATTTCACTAGAAAATTCACGTACCCACTTTATTTGAATCTGACTTTTTTTTTTCTTCTTTTTTTGTATTATTATTTTATTTCTATTTGTGACAATAATCTAGTTCGAGTAATAAACTAAATATTACAAAATATTTTATTATAAAAAAAAATCGAAGAAAATAACTTCTTATGACAAGATTACACAAGCAAATATATAGCCCTGTAAATCCTCTTTGTCTTGGTTACGTTCACTGCGTAATATTGACCATCGCATTTTTAGCCTCTTAAAATATTTTATTTTATAAATTCTCATTATACCTTGAAGAGTCTATGATGTATGATAACTATAACTGTGATTACTTGAATTTCACTATATAGATTTGAATTATCATGATAGTAAGAAAAACGATTTTAATTGAAGAGTATTTCACTTGTTATTCTTTTTGTACGGGACTGTTACTGATAAGATAGATAGTCTAATGTTTAAATATAAGGTTACAGGTAACATTAAATTTACATTTTTAAATTTTGTTGATGTAACTATAAGTAAATAAGTAAGATATCTGATTCACCACAAACTTCCTAGCGACTTTACAGATGACAATATGGAAGTAGCATCACTTTCCTTACATTCCAATAAGATTAACACTTCCAGAGGATTAATTTACTAAGGTTGCCAGGATCAGCTGATTAATGTATTGTAAACGTCGCCAGATTTTAAGAAGTAATACATGTTACTTGTATAAGTTACAAAACATTGACAGATAAACAAACAAATAAAATTCATGTTCTTGTAAACTGCTATTGTTATTAGGATATAATTGTGTGGTTTTTTTTTTAGCATTTCTTAAACTATCGAAAATTGCAGCACTCCGCTCTATTTGATATATCCGTCCATTTTGATGCGAAAATTTGTATGTCACCATTAATGACATACAACCGATATATAACAGTTGTATCTTACAGTTTGCACGTTCATTGCGAGGTGTACTCGACACAACATTATGTAATAAAGTTTGTCAGTTGCTTGCGACAGGTCGGTGGTTTTTTCCTGCTACTCCGGTTTCCTCCACCAATAAAATTGACAGCCACGATATAGCTGTCATATTGTTGAAAGTGGCGTTAAACACCATAAACCTAAGTCTAACCCAAACCAATACAATTTGTGCAGGGAAAATTATAATTTATAATATGATACTACATGCCGTACGCTTGTATAATAATTCCGATATGGATTACAATTTATATGTATCAAATCCCCAATTTGTACTTAAGTTAATTCTAGTATGTCTTTTTTCGGACATATTTCAACAGTGCACAGTGTACGGGGTAAACAAATATTCATAATCTAACCGTGTACCTAAGTTCTACTAGAAATTATTTTAATCATGAATAGTGTGTCAACATATACAAATATACAAAATCGTTAAAATAAGCAAAATTACAATGCAAGAGAAAACACGTAATACATTGTATATAATAGACCACTAATTACTTAGTAGCACACAGCTGTTTGAATTACATGTCATTTCAGCTTTAAAAGAAGGCAATATAGTCAATGAAATAGATTTCAAAAGCACTTTTGAAAAGGGGCCAAGTAATGACAAGCCAATCGGATCACACTCAATCCGTTCCTTCAGTGGACGGTAGCGAGGACTCCGTAGTAATCGTATCACAATAGACCAAGCTTAGTGCAAGTGTGATAAGGTCAACCAC